>VZRV01006242.1:750013-812607 GCA_013398115.1 Falcunculus frontatus | reverse complement strand
GCATAACCCCCCCCCCAACAACCCCGCACCGCTCCCGAGAGGAGATAAACCCCATCCCAACAACCCCGCACCGCTCCCGGGAGGCACAAACCCCATCCCAACAAACCCGCACCACTCCCGAGAGGACACAGACCATCCGAACAAAAACCACGCGACCAGAGCACACTGGCCCCACTTAAACCTCCTCCCTTCTGATCTGTTCGGGAGATTTTGTCTGGTTCTACTTTTAGTACCCAACTGTGGCTGATAAGGATGGAGCTGTGTATCTCACCATTGCCCCCTCCTCTCTTCCTGTGAGAAAAAGTCCATCTGTGAGTTGGTCCCTCACTCAAAAATGCTGTTATCCAGCTAAACAAGATTTTAAATGAAAGTGGCAGTCTTTGAAACCAATTTTATACATTTTGAGATGGATAATCTGTAGCTCTAGTAAAGGTTTTTGCTTTGTACCTTTGTCCTACCTCGTTCCAGCCCTTTGGACTTTCAGGCAGTGGGGCACTGACATTGGGAGATCCATGATTTGGTTCAGGCTTTAGAACTACAGCTGAAATTGAAGAAAATATATAAATTTTTGATTATTTTCTCCCTCTCTTTGCATTAAAACTGCAATAAATTGTAGTCACGGTCTTGCTGTAGTAACAGGTGCTACAACCTCCAAATGTACTTTTTTCCCCGAAAGGATGAGCGCAGTCTCCAAGCTGCAGCTGAAGCTGGGATCTGTAGTCCTGGAGTAGCCCCAGCAGCAAAGGATGGGCAGTGGCCTTGGCAGGCTGTGCTGCTCCTGCTTTGCTCCCTGTCCGTGGCTCATCAGGGAGGGTTTCCCTTTGGAGGCAGTTTTGCCTCACCAAGCTGACAGAATTGAATTTGTGGAGCCACATGTAGGGAATGCAGTAACCAAACCATTGATGCTGCTTATTATTTATAAAATGTTTGTGACTTGAAAGAGTCTTACTAAAGGTGTGGGTCCTGCCCTGAGGAACTTAGAATACCTGTTATAACCACAGCGATGATAATCTGCTATTAATTATTAAATATTCACAACGAGTTTTGCATATGTAAAACACTGGAAGAAATAAATCCCACTTTAAAGCTGGCAAATACTGAACAATATGTGATCAATTTATTTCCTGCTGCATATGTCCATTTTTCCCCAAAGCACTTGGAAGAGATTTTATTTTCTGCCATGGTCTTCCACATGAGTCACCCTTTTCTGCTATTTTTTTGTCCTCCTTCTTATTTTTTTTTTGTTCGAGTCCAACATGTCAAAATCTAAATTCTTGTTTCTCAGTTTTCAATGAGAAACCAGGTTGAGTATTTTCAAAGATGCCTATTCACAGCTGAAATTCAAGGGAGAAGTCCAAAGCAAATTCTTCCATGTGCAGTTTTTGGTAGTACATTAAACCTGATTGGATTTCAGATTCATACAGGCTCCAAATGATTTCTCTCAGCTGTGTGTTATGGAATTACATTTAAAGCATCAAATCTTCCTGCTCTGTTCTCCTGTAGCTTGACCTCTCAAGCTACCCTTCAGTGTTGAAATAGCCCTTGAAGAACTAATCTGTTTAATAAACCATGGGAGAGTCTGTGTGAAAAGTGTTTCCCTCTAATTTTCAGCCCACTTAGATGCATGTGACATTCTTAGAAAGCTGGCAATACTTGCAGCATGTCTTTACAACCAGAATTCCTGGAACTTTCTAACACCACTGGTCCTTCTCATTGCAAGACCTCAACATGTTACAAAAAAAGTAAATAACTTCTAGCAGGGGACAATCATGCTTTTAACATTTCCTCTGCATCTTTCTCATAGGAATTATTTATGCCAGTGATAATAGTCCGGTACCTCCTTCCATTTGTCTGTTATCACTTGGAGCGTGAGCCTGGCTCCGGAGATGAGCAGAAGTCACGCTGTGCTCACTTGCATTTGAAAGTCACAGTGAATATAGGGAGTGTCACCATGAATATATGGAGCGATCTCCATACGTCCCAGGAGTAGCTAAGTGGTTCAATTCTCATAAAACAATTAAGTTACTAAAACCAGTAATTGGTCTTCATGGCTGGATAAGCCCGATAAGGGGAGCAAAAGAGAGATGTGACCATATCGTAACGTTCAAACAGTGGAGGTGAGGTAAGAGAAGACCAGTGAAAAGTACAATGGACACACCTGCTGCACACCCTGGTGCCAGGCTCAGACAGAGCCAGTTTTATGTGCTCCATTGCTCCAAAAAGCAGAAACACAACCTCCCAGATGTGCAGTCACAGAGCAGGGGAGCAGCCTCATTGAGGCAGCAGCTCTGCGAGCTCGGCTGAGGGTGAATGTGTCACTGCACATCTCAGCTCTCCTGGCTCTGATGTGGAGAAGGAAGAGAGACAAGCTCGTCATTTCACTTTAGTGCACGGCACACAGGGAGGTGATGGGAAGAGGACGAGCCAACTACGCCTTGGAGAGGGCCTGAGAAAAACAAACCACACTCTGGAAAAAGCCTCCTGTCACTGTAACACCCAGGCTATTTACTACAGCAGGTAACCTACCAGGTGCATCTGCAGCAACTGGTTGCATCTGCCTGCAGGCAATATCCACCTGCTTGCATCTACATGTCACTACACAGGATTCAGGATTCATCCCACCCTTTCTAAGAAGACTTCTGAGGGGCCTGGACCAGGCACATGTCATGAATGGAGAAAGCCTGGAATGCCATTATGCTATCTGTGAAATAAACCTCAGTAATGTGAAGCAGTCTCTGAAGTCCAGAAAGGAAAGAAACTGGGACCTCTTTCTGTTGCAATTAAAGTTTAGGCCCTTGTTATCATCTTGATGCAGGAACATGGGACTAAGCATCCTGATTGTCCTTCTCCATGCAGCTCCCACCTTTGCCTTGCATTCTCCTTGAGGTTCCTCTGTGGACCAGACACCACCAGTCACAGTGATGATTCCTCCCACCCTGCAGGCCATGGTGTGGTTTGTTTCCTGTCCCAGTGTCACGCTCCGTTACTGGTACCCACAACTGGGGAGGACACAGAGTCCCTTCAGAGAAGGGCTGGCTCATCACAGATCTAACCTTTTCCTGGCACATGGAAGGGAGGAATACTGTGAGCCTCTGAAGAAAATGGGAATAGATGGGGCCTTTGCCTTGGAAGTCTCCCTGCACAACAGGTGCCTCCTCTGTCATCCCCCACCTAAACCACCACGACTGAATCTCAAGCCATGCCCACAGCTGCCAGCACCGTGCGTGCCCTGGTGCTTCCCCGCGCTTCCAGCATCCAGGGGCAGTGCTTTAAACACAGGTGATGCTCCAGGTGAGACACTGCTTGTGGTGGCAGTTCCTCCTCTGTAGGGAAGGGAAGGGAAGGGAAGGGAAGGGAAGGAAGCGCGCTGCCTTGCGATTGGCGGCGGGTGTCCCCGCGGCCCCTGTCGGCGATATAAGTGCGGCGGGGCCGTTCTGCGCTCACTGCCCGCCCCCAGCCCGGGCGCAGCGCCGAGCGGAGCGGAGCGGCGGAGCCGCCTCCTCCTCCTCCTCCTCCTCCTCCTCCTCAGCGCCCAGGCAGCGGCGGCCGAGCGGGATCCCCGGCGATGGCCGAGCTCAAGTCGCTGGGCAGCGAGGCGTACCTGGCGCTGGCCCCGGGCTACGGGCCCTCGGCTTTCGCCTACGGGGCCGTGCGCGGGGGCGCCGAGGGCCCGCGGGGCGCCTACGCGGGGGCAGGCGGGACGGACTTCCATGCCGGGGCGCTGGGCAAGTCGGCGGAGAGCAGCGGCGAGCAGAGCGGCGACGAGGAGGACGGCTTCGAGGCGGGCGTGAAGGGCGGCGCGGGCTTCGAGCGAGAGGGGAAGCTGAAGGGGGGAGCCCTGGGCAAGAAGCCCAAGGAGCAGCGCTCGCTGCGCCTCAGCATCAACGCGCGGGAGCGGCGGCGGATGCACGACCTGAACGACGCCCTGGACGGGCTGCGCTCCGTCATCCCCTACGCCCACAGCCCCTCGGTGCGGAAACTCTCCAAAATCGCCACGCTGCTCCTGGCCAAGAACTACATCCTCATGCAGGCGCAGGCCCTGGAGGAGATGCGGCGGCTGGTGGCCTATCTGAACCAGGGCCAGGCGCTGAGCGCCCCGCTGCCCGCCACCCTCAACCCCTTCGGACAGTCGCCCGTGTACCCCTTCGGCGGTGCGGCCGTGCCCGGCTGCCCCGAGAAATGCACTGCCTTCACAGGAGCCGCCTCCGCCCTCTGCAAACACTGTAACGACAAGCCTTGACTTCTGCCTTCTTCGGGCTTTTCCTTTCTTTTGGTTTTTTTTTTTTGTTTTTTTGTTTTTTTTTGTTTGGTTGGTTTTTTTCCGTGCACTTTTCTTTCCACTGCCATCAGCCCTGGCTTCCTTCCATCAGTTAAGTCTGGGTTTTCTTTTTTGTTCTTCTCTTAAATACCCCCCTCCCCATTTGGAAA
Source organism: Falcunculus frontatus (assembly GCA_013398115.1). NCBI lineage: Eukaryota > Metazoa > Chordata > Aves > Passeriformes > Falcunculus > Falcunculus frontatus. The sequence goes on along the minus strand of VZRV01006242.1, from coordinate 808,179 downwards.
TATTTGACAGTTCACGTGGACCCCCCCAAACACCCACTTTCTACTTTATTTAGTTTCCCCCACACACATGCAACTTCATCTGTAGAGTTATTTCCTTCCCAGCCTGTCAGTGGATTGTGAGCGTAATGTTGCTTTTCGCTTGCTCTGAGCTACAAAGTTTTTGAGCAGTTTTGAAACAGAACTATAGAAAAACAGAGAGGGAGAGAGATCTGGAAATGCAAACCTCAGTGAATTTGCTTTGGCATGATCGACTTGCGTTAAAAATAGATTAAAAGGAGGGAAGGGAAGCAAAATCCAGCTGCAAACTATGCAATGTTTCAGAATCATGGGCGGAGGGGGTTCTGTGTAGCCAGTTGGGGTTGGACTGCACCCGCAAATCCAAATGGAAATCATTTGGTCAGAGCTCACGGGAGGGGGGAAATCCAGTGCTCTTGCTAAAACAATTGATGCTTCAAAGTAAGATTTTTTTTTTTTCTCTCTCAAAAAAATTAACCCGTTCTTGGACTGAGAGGAACCTGTGATTGTATGCTAATGCTTGCTGTTTGCTTGTTTCTCAGCTTGGTTAAGTTTTCCGGATGATTTTACAAAGCCATTGCTCATCATGATAAACAAAGCAAAGGTCACTTAACATATTTATATGTATTTATAATAAATAAAAGACATGAATAACCACTTTCTCTGTCCTACATGTCTCTAAAACCAGCTGGCAGTCCGTGCAAAACCCCTGTTGGAGTCAGGTAAAGCAGAGATGGACGCAGCAGGAGCAGCTGTGTGAACTTAGGGGAATGATCAGAATACTTGGAAAAAGCTTGCGGATATTCAGCTCCTTATCAGCAGGGATTTGCATTTTTTTCTCCGTTTCCTCCTGAATCATGAGCACACAAAAAACCGTTGCTTATGTCTGACTCTGAGTTAAGCAGGAAGGGGTTTAGGTTGTTTATTCTGACATTTGCTGGGGAATGTTGTGCCCTGAAAGTGGTGTTTGAGCGGGGTTATTGTAGCAGCGAGCTTAGCTCTGAGCACACCCATGGAAAACATGGCAGGGAAGGAAATCGCTTAAAGACTCTGCTTATACCTTTGGCTTGGTTTTCTGTTCTATCTACAGCTTGACTCTAGATCTACATCTGGGGTTTGGGCCACTTAATGACTGAACTGATAATCTCTTGCCGATATTGACTGTGTCCGTACAAGTTACAAAGTGTGTCTCTGGCTGGCTGAGTTTTCGGTGTCGCTTGTGTTGGTTCACTTTGGTTTTCTGGTTTATGTTGTTCAACGCTTTGGTGCCTTGTGTGCTTCACTAGTCATTATATAGTAATAATAATAATAATAATAATAATAATAACAACAACAACAATAATTGAGGTGCATTCAATGCTTTCTGTTCGGGTTGGAAGTACCCACCCAGTGTCAGAGCAACCACATAAACTGGTACAGTCGCAGCCTCAGGGGCTCGAGCTGTCCGTGGCCATTTGTGTTAGGAGTGGGGTGTAACTATTTAGGGTTATTAAACCAATTTCCATGCCTGTCGCTAGTGTTATGCTAATTTGAAAAGGACTGCCATCCCTCTGAAGCGCTTGTCCATGGCACTTAATTTTAATTAATACATTTCCAAAAGACTTTTTGTGTTTGGAGAACGAAGTGTGTGATTAAGCCTTATTCATAAAGACATATGTTTAAAACTGGTTCTTGCTCATTTCCATTTTTATATCTTCATTTCTTTCCTGTAATTAAAGAAAAGAAAAAAAAAAAAAGAGTAGTTTTACAGAACAGTTTATCTCTTGTACCTTTTTCCATAAAAGAAAATTTTGAAAATGCTTTTAAAAAGCGTCTGATGAAGCGAAAGCCAACCAAAACCCCTAGTGAAGCAAAAATGACTGGAAACTGCAGATCAGCAAAGGTCACTTAAAATTTTGCAGACTGAGTTGTTGCTAGGAAATAATATGAAAAAAAAGAGACCAGTTTAACAGAGAATCATAATTTTTAAGTAGATATATGTTACTTCTGGTTAAAATTACAGAAGATTGAGGATATTTAAATGGAGATTAGCTTAACTGTTCATTTTCCACCAAAGCTAAAATAGTTGGAGAATAAAGTATTTAGCAGCTGAATATTTAATCTGAGTTTGCTTTGGTTAAAGACTTAAGGCTAAAAATAATGGAATTGGTAATTGCTTCTTTGTCAAATAATTATGCCCCCCCCCCCCCAAAAAAAGTCTTACTAATTTCAGAGCCTAAAAACTCTTCACAGTCTGAGACAAGCTATTTTTGGAATGATGGATTTTAGTACAGTGATTGTTTTAAATCTCTTCCTTTCATTTACATCAGTAAAAACTTGCTCCTATCATACCTACCTAGAATCCTAAAATTCTACCTTCTGAGAGTCCTTGAAATATTCAGAAGGCTCTTCAAGAGCCCACTTGGAATTAAATGATCTCAGGAGGCTAAGCATGGAATTTCAAATACAGAAGAAAAAACCTGCATTAAAAAAAAATTGACAGGGAAAATAACAAGTTTGACTATTTAAGTGATGTTAAGAGGCCAGGTATTAAAAACAAGCACAGAATTTATCAAATTAATAATACAGGCAGTTGTAAATAATTTTTAAAATTAACCACAAATTACAGCAGTTTCAATTCAAAAGGAAAAAGAAGATGAATCATAACTTTTCCTACAACAAACAATATTAAGCTTGAAAAAAGTTGACCAACTTCTCATCTAATCTGGAAGTTCAGTCCTGTGAGCTGCTTCTGTCCACCCTGGACTGGCAGGATTTCAGCTCACGATGAGGTGGAGCCCGTTCCGAGCCCTCCGTGTTTCCCATGACAGGAGGGCATCTGTTCCGAGGTGATTTACACTGAGCTGCTGCTAAAACTGCTACCAAGTGAATGCCTAATACTTCTCAAAGATGATTTTGTTGGGAGGGGATAAACGAGCAGCTGACTATTGCATTTGTGTGTGTGAAGCATCAGTGCAAACCTTGCAGATGTGCGTGGTTATCCTGAGGACGAGGTCCTGTACTTGTCATTTGTTTTTCCCCTTCTCTGGCATATTTTGTATACCATGTAAGGTTTTAAGTGTCTGTTTCCATTTGGTGTTTCAGAGAATATGAAGGGAGGACTTGAGAAAAACTGAAGATCTCTTTTTTTTCCTGCTCAAATGTTCTTGTTATGATGTCTGCTCTTTTCTTTTTTTTTTTTTCCCAAGAAGGATTTATTGTGTATGCTCAGATGGAACTGAAATACAGATCGTGTGTTCTAATGTACTTATCATCCTGATATGTTCACACTTGGAAGAAAACATGATACCAACTTTTAATTAAATATAATATATTGTTTTCTAACCGCACTTAGTTTTTCTTTGAACTCCAAGGCTGAGCAGCAAGAAGTCTCAGAAAGAGGAAATGCTGCTCTGCTGTCTGTTGCTTTTTTTAACTTGTGTAATTCTTGTCACTAACCAAAATGAAGGTTTTACTAACCAATATATATAATGTCACTAATAGGGGGCTGGAAACTGCTGTCAGCTTGCACTGCATCAGCCCAGGTTTAGCATTAGCAGTCTTGAGCCTGCAAGGTAAAATGTTCTTTAACCAAATACGGGGAAGCAACAGGTTTGAAGATCAAGGACTCAGAAGGCTGCTGTCTACCTCAGATACCAGCAAAAAGTTAAATCAGTTGGAGTTCCTGGAAAGAAGCATGAGAACCATGAAGCTTTCCTTATCCTTTGATCACTGATTTTGTGGCGTTTTGTCACAATACCTGAACATTGCTGCGTGCTGAGCTTGTTTCCCAGACTTTAGGAAGTGATTGCTTATTGTTCTCAGATCAGCTTTTGGTATTGTTCTTTACATACACATTTCTATAATTTCCATTTTATTCTATCATTTGACATTTTTCATGGTTAAATGAACCTAGAGCCCACCCCTGGTGCTGTTTTGCAAATTGGCAGCGTTGGTGATATCGGCAACAGCAAGACAGGGCCTGGTGCTCCAGCAGTTTCTGACCCGAGAAGCCACCTTTAAGAGGCTCCAGAGACCCAGAATAGTATGAACAGGTGTTATACCTTTAATATATTAGCCTTGTAGCATGTGTAAGTGTAGGGCACAGGGGATAAACACCTCACTTAAAAGCTTTAGTGGCTCCTCAGCTCAAACCTTCTCGTCGGCAGCGAGAGTCGCGGCACGTCCCGTCAGTCTGGGTCCTCACGTGCAGCAAGTTTCCAGCCCAGTTTGCCACAGCTGGAATTACTTAGTTTACAGTTTAGGAGAACAAAACCGAGCATTCCACGTTTCACTTCCACAGCATAATGTTCATCAAGTGTGCTCCTTGAGTGGACTCTTGAAAATAAGAGGTTGGACCCCGCAGTGTTACTGAAATTTATTTTACCTGTGCTTATTCCTTGCCGTGTGAGTTATCAGCAGAGAAATCGCTGCTTTGATCTGAATCGGTGAAAATGCTTCTAGAGAATACTAAAATACACCAACCAATATTTTCAATTTTCAAAACTGCTTTTATATTGTTCTCTGTCATTTGATAGAATTTTGATTAGTATTGCACAATAGAAAAGTTGGGGGGGTTTTGTTTTCAGTAATCCTGATTAAGGCTAGAAAAGACTCTTGATTACAGTAATTTTAATAATGTAAATTTGTTTGTGATATGTCTTTAGTCTTTAATCCCCTTTGGCATTCCATTCAAAGGGAGATGAAAATTTCAGGGATTTATAACATTTAAATCAGTCATTCCATGAATGTTTCTCAGGCGGTTTTTCTCCTACCTGAAATAAAAAAATACCTAAATGGGTATGTAACATATTTTGTGATCAGATTAGAAATACATTTACATGTGGTTTTGTGAGAAAATAGCTTAATATCGAGCACTTTCTCTTTACAATAAAGTATATGTGCATAAGAGAAAATAGAATCAATTATCAAAACAAATAATATATTTGAGATCTGTGCCATTCTTTCAGATGTTTTGAAGTAGGATTTTCACCAAGGACTTTACATAATCTTTTTGTAATCAAAATTCACATTAATTCTTTTAGCCATTACCCCAAATTCTTATTTCTATTTGTATTTAGGAATACATACAGTTTTTAAATTATCCGTTTAATTTTTTAAGTCGTCTTAGCTTCACTTCACAATAGTAAAATTCGAGTTAATGTTTATTCCTGAAAAACTGAACAGTTTTGAGCATAACTCTCATATTTCTCTGAGGCCAAATAGATTAACCTTAAGTATTAGCATTACAATAAACTAATGTATAGAGATATTTAGTCAAGCTGATTCATGGAAAGAATAAAGGGGGTTATTTTTTTGCTATGCTTAAGGCAGTGAAATTTGCAGAACAAAGACTTGCAGAAGACAAACCACAAGTACTTAAGGTCTTACAACACAGAGGAGAGGAGCGTGCTCCTTTTCGAACTCCTTGCCCTGGTGAAACAGCTCAAATATATCTATATTTAAATTATTTAACTGCTTATTTTAATTTTTAAGTCTTCCAATTCATCGGTGATTCATGTTCATTAAAATCTGCTCTGTTAATGCCATTTGTATTTGCTCAATTCCTCTTCCCCCATGCTAACGTTGGTGTTTTGTGTGTTTGTGTGGATCGATACGGAACTGTACTACGGATATAACCCAACCTTCCTCAGCTACCAATGGGAAAAAAAAAACAAAACCTGTCTGCTCTTTTGCCTTAAGTATTTCAAAGGGAAAAACATGGCTGAGCAAAAAAACATCACCCCAGCTTTTCCTCCAAGCCCACTTTTGTCTAAAGTAATGAGGCCATAGTCAGTTGGCTCCAAAGAGCGTCGTGATTTAGTGTGACGTACAGTGAATCATTGCAGATCCATTCGGACTGCATTCGTTATTTTAATGAGACACGGGCAAATCTGTTTTTTGGCCGCAAACCTTAAGATGCAAGCATAATGTGAAATGGTTGTTGATTGCCACAAGGCAACTGACATTATGGATTTTTATCGCCATCATTATGCGCTTTAAAACTCCCCACATCCCAGGATATTTAGCCCCTTCCCTTTCCTCCCACAAATGACAGAGAAGCCACAACACTGACATTTAAAACCGAAAAGCTCATCTATTTAATTTCTGGGCTTATTAAAACGTTACATTGCATCCTCTGGTCCGCACTTCTTTTTTTTTTTTTTTTTTTATTCACACTTTCCCAGAGGAGGAGAAAAACCCCCACCGCAGCGCGGTCACCCAAAAAAGGTCACATTCAGTTGGGCGACAGCAGCACTAGGTCCCCACCAGCCTCTGCTTGATGTAGTATAAGAAATGACAATGAGGCGGGCATATCTGTGCCCGAGCAGTAATCACAGTAATGGTGTTCATCAGAATTTACCAGTGCTGAACTTTTCCAGAGTCTGGAGTAATGCTTCCTCCTCAGTGCTACCAGTAAGGAATTTATTGTGCTTGTGTTTGCCTTCAAGCGAAGGGCACCCAACTGATTGTTGAAGAAAATACTTTCAAAATTAGGTTGTGCTGGTAAATGTGGTTGTGTGTGTGGGCGTTTGTCGGTGTAAAATGCATATGTTGATGCATATGTGTAATGTCTTCATGTGTGCATGCATGAATGAGTCTTCCTATAATGTATTTACCTTATCTGTCTTTTTTCTGTCATTTTTCGGTCGCTTTACCGGCATGGTTTTATTATGTTTTCGTGAAACTTTGCACCACATCATTTGTCTGTAGCACAGAAAGTGCCAGTGCATGAAAACCACTGGTCTCCTGAAAAGAGAGACTGTGGCCCCAAGAGCAATGGGCCCATTGCTGTGGCCCATTCAAGCCAACAAACTCATGAATAATATTTTTCACCCCTTTATTTTATCCTTAATAAAAAGAAGTGATGTTTTGGGACAGTACAGGATGTTGGTTTCCTGTTGTGCCACGGGTAGCTTTGTTGTGAGAATGACAGAGAACCAGCCTATCTTTGTTTTCCCTGGTTTCCAAATGCATCTATCCTATTTTTATTGATTTATTAAAAGTAAATCTCATGTCTTGCGCTCTTCACACAGATGTCATGAAGAAATCCTTATGCCTTCCATTGGAGAATTACATTACCTTAAGTATTTTTTATCTCCTGGCAGCTTCAGTGTAAAGCAAACTCCCCAGCTGACAGCCATAGTGGGTGCACTCAGTGTTTACAGCAGAACTGAGGCTGTAGGGGAAAAAGATGAAAATCTCTTGCAAAATGTTAAAATGGCTGCTGACTTGGAGGCCCCTGGCTCAGTTTTACATCCTTTCCAATGTCCAAGAAAATACAATTTTACTTCTAACAAGTTTTCTCCCCTTGGCTTTTTCCCCCTCGTGCCTCAGTCGGTTTCCTGGAAGATTTGAGGACAGAAAACACTTTAGTTTCAGGAGCTCTATTACTCCTAACGGTCCCTGTTGCAATTGGATGTGGCACTGTATAGAATAATCTTGGTACTTGGAGATTTCACAACATAGAGGAGCTCATTCCTGTCTGACTTGACTCCTCTTTCAGGTGCTTACTTGTAGCAGTCCACAAAAAACCCTTTTCTGGGGATCAAGCAATGCACAAAGAGCACTTTCTCTCTACTCTTTCTCTCCTGTGTAGGGGCTTGGGATCAGTCTTATATTTTATTTCATCAAAAGCAAACCCAAAATCCTCTGTCAGGCAAAAGCTTTTCCTTTTCTGTTTTCAACTGCATGTTGAAGTTCTCATCCTTGCAAATTCTCCCCCCTGTAAATGCTTCTGTCCTCAGTGGGTTTCTGATCCAGCCTGCAGACAGACTTGTTCCTGTATAAATAGGTAAGAAATTAATTCTTGACCACGTTGACTGTGCGTGCCTGTAGATATTTACTTTGATTTGGTTTTTAGAGTTAAATCCAGTTTGGAAAGAGTATCCGATAATTTCAGAGAAATTCTGTTGCTTTCGACTTCCTTCTCCGGTTGTCTCGCCCTGAGGCACAGAAAAGATCAAGGCATGTGCCCATGGACACACACTGACTGGAGTGAATGGCTCACCAGGTCTGAATTCAGATGATCTGTGCTTCCTGCTTCCCTGAGCAAGCCACACATTGCTCTGCCTCCCCGGCAGCATCCACACTGACATTTTCTCTCCTCCCTCCTCACGCTCGGGGTCCCTGGGAAGATCGACCCTGTGTTGTGGCAGTGGTGTCACCCAAGTCACCTCCTGGTTCCTTCTGCAGCAGTGACAGCCAATTGGAAAGGAGGTGTAGCTACGTCTTGGCTATTTTCTAGCAGTCTCCTGCTGCTACAATAGCCTGAGGCGACTTGAACCTACCCTGGGGACCAGCCAGTCCCCAGCTGCTCCGGAGTGGAGAAGCATAAAGGTGGCTTCAAGCCATCTTTGTTCTCCAATCCTCGTCTTGTGCTGAGCCCGGTCAAGTCGTAGGGGAGAATCTGGGCCAGAGTTTATGAAATGCTTTGCTACAGAAACTTGCCCTCGCTGCCAAACGCATCTTTCTGGTTCTCTGAGCTCCCGTGTCCTGCCCTTCGTTTCCTGCCCTGCGAAGATTCCAGCCAGGATCCTGGCTCTGTGAAAGCCCCAGTCTGTAACGTGAAGTGTCATCGCCGGGCTGTCCTTTGCTGCTTTCTCTGCGTCTCTGTCAGTGCTGGAGCCACAGGCTCAGCCTCAGAGAGAGCCCTACACAAAGCTGGTAACCCCAGGAAGGCAGCAGGGCTGATACACAGTGGGAGGAGGAGGTGCTATCACTGGCTGAGCAACTCCTTGTTTTTCTTCCTGCAAGGAAAATGGGCACTTCTAACAGGGATTTTTTTATTCTTGTAGTCACATCCCTCCTTAGCCTCTGGTTTTGAACCAGCCCCGCTGCACACCTGTAATTCCCCTCCCAGTTTGACGCTCAGCTTTTGGTTCTCATGCCATGGAGTTAATCCATTTCTGACACTTATTTTGCACCAGCATCACTCTCCCAACTTCAGAGAATCTTCTTATTTTCGGATGAGACAAGTGCCAGCCTCATGAAATTCTATTTTTGTGATCAGCATTATTTGGGCAGAGTCTAATACTTCATTTCTACTCCCTGGCCCTTCCTGTGATTTCCTGTGTAACACCTCAACGCACACACAGAGGTCTGCTGGCTGAAACACTCTTGGGTTTAGTTGTCTGGAATGAAAGAACTACTTTCACCAACCCAATGGCATTAATGGAACTGACATGAGGAGTGCTCCAGTTAAAAGGAGACAATCCAAGTGGCCAGGCTAAGTCATGGAAGATATTTTATTCAGCTCAGACAAAAAGGTGTGTCTCTGCACATTTGCACTGGAGTGTCATTCCCATCAGGTCCTGAAATAGGAGCAGCACTCATTTTTTCACTTTAATATAATCTAGAAACTTCTGAAAGCTCTGAGAGGCTGTGGGCTGGGGTTTTGCTGGGACTTGGCCAGCACAAAGTGGCTCATCCTGGCAGTGATGTGAGGGGTATCTGCTCAGGCAGGAATGCCCCAGAACCGGTCCCATCATGGCCAAGGCTGATATCTTTTTTGTCACAAATATTCTGATGACTCTCTAATGAATTTCAGTCGGTTTGCTGCACTGACCTATGATTCATTCACCACATTATCCCAGCTGCTGGCCTGAAACATTCTCTTTGAGTTAGAATTGAAGTTTATTCTGATCTCAATTTCCATTCAGATGTGGTTTTACCCTGAGTTTGGGGGTTTGTTTGGTCCAGCTGTTAAAATTCAGGATCAATATACCCCAAATTTGGAGACAGGAGATGGTGGAATTTAAGCCAAATATGAAAAAACCTGCAACATAGTGGACATTGATTTTGAGGTAAAAACATGAATAACTTGGGGTGGATTGGAGAAGCTCTTTTCACATAAACCTGGTCATCGCAATTTAGAAATCTTGATTTCTAGTATCTGTCTGAGCAGTCATGGACAGAGCAGACAAAGTGTCTTCATTCATTCAGGAGCTGAAAAGTGGAAATTACATGTCTTTCCTCTTCATTTTCTCTGGGAAAATCTTTTAACTAATTTATGGAGTAGTTAGTCTGGTTTCGCACGTGTGTGGGTAAATGAGCATGTCGCATGTCTTTGTGTGCAGGAGCAAAAATTATTTCCTGATGGCAAGATAATGGAAACATATTGGGGGTGAGAGAAGGGTTTCATTAGAAAAGCACAGCTTCACGAGTACGATCCTTGCATATGAATCATGACTCATCTGCTCCAAAATGAAAAAAAAAGGGAAAAAAAATCACTGGGAGTCAGATTATTGTACCTAACTCAACATCTAAAAGTCGGACAACTAATTAAGCCTGGGCTGTCTCCATCCTGAGGAATAATAGATAACAGCTTCCCAAGGGTAATTCATGTCACTGTAGAATAGGTGGACAAGTCGCCTTCTGGGGATACTTATCTCTTGGCATTGACTGCAGAAGCTACACAGATAGCTCAGAATAGATGCCTGGTTTTCAGGGACAGGAACACAGTGAGAGGAGCCTCTGCCTCACAGCCTAGTGCTAGAATTAGGACTTGAAATGAAAGCTTAAAAGGTCGTGGTTTCCTAGCAGTTAGAATAATCTGTCCCCAAAAAGAAGCAGCCCATCAGCAGCCAGAATAACCCAGGGCAATGCGAAATTAAATGCGGTTTTCATTAAAGCTGCCAAGGGAAAGTGTTTGTATCTGTGGGAGGCAAGTCTGGTCACTAAATAATATGGGATGATAACAGTGAATGAGATAAATGAATAGGGGCACATGGAGTGAATTATGCTGACAAATCTCAGAGTTAAGCTCTGAAAGTTGAAGGTTGTGGACAGTGTCTGCCTCTGGGACACGGAATGTTCAGCCAGGTCAGAGCCTCTCTCGGAGGCCCATTAGAAAGATCTATTTGAGTCACGGAGTCCTAGAATAGTTTAGGTTGGAAAAGCTCTCTAAGATCATCATCCAACAATTAACCCAGCACTGCCAAGCCCACCACTAAACCATGAGCCCAAGTATCATGTCTTTAAATCCCCCCAGGGATGGTGACTCCACCACTGTCCTGAGCAGCCTGTGCTAGGGCTTGACAACCCTTTCTGTGAGGAATTTTTTCCTAATATCCAATCTAAACCTCCCCTGGCACAACTTGAGGCCGTTTCCTCTTGTCCTATCACTCTTTACTTGGGAGAAGAGACTGACCCCCAGGCAAACTGAATTTATCACAAGATATTTGAGGGAGGTTAAATTTGTACTTCTCTGTTGCCCAGGAGCTGTGAGCTGAACATGGTTGATGTTATTTGCTGTAAGAAGATGATGCTCAGACACACTGCAAAAATCAACCAGAATGAGCGTAGCGAAAAGTCCCAATTCCACAACTATAAACTGGAAAAAAAAGCAGTGCACATCCAAGATGGCATTTTGCACCTGAGAACACAGCAAGTAGCGATGCATTTCTGAAATGCATAGTATGGCACTGCATTGTGCACTTCCCTCTGATTAATGACATGTGAAAGTGGCCTGATGCGGTGTGTTATTTGTCCTGATGTATTCTGGAGCTTCTGTGAACAAATGTTAAGGAGGCTGTGAAGCTGTCACGCTTTGTAAAGGCTCCTCAAAGGTTGTAGATTTAGTAGCTACAATTCTAAAATGCAATCGTGTTTTTAAAGCTTTTCTTTTCCCTGGGTGGAGCCTCCACAGACACCCAGAAGGTTTTTTTAATTGATGTCCATAACTCTTCCATGGTCGAAGCAGGGCAACAGAGAGGGCACCGAACTGCAGTTGCGCTGTGATTTACTGCCAAGGTTTGACAACAGTATTCCATACATATCCACTGTAAAATGCTCTTAATTTTCCCTCAAACACAGCAAGTCTGCCGTCCGAGATATCCACAAATTCTGAAATTCAGTGATGGAGCGAGGGCGGAGAGAGTCATCGTGTTTAACCCGTGACTGCCCCATTTTTCATCCTTACAAGGACATTAAGCACAATAAAACAAGTCCTGGTGGAAGCCTGTGTCTCCCTGAAGTGGGCAAACGATAGGTTAAGAGAAAGCAAATGAAAGGTAAGATTAATAGCATTTATCATGGCAGATAGACTAGCAGTTTGCTAATTAAAGATGTTAGAACATAGAAGCAGCCAAGGATCAGTGGCTTTTAATGAGGATGTTGTAGGGTGATTTAGGTCTAATTTTCTGCTTAATAAGGCTGGTTTAAAAAGTAATTTTGTTGGGATGTGACTCTCCTAAACCTGTTCATTATCAGTGATGGGACTTCACTTCAACACTCCAGGAAATGTTGTGTTTAATTAATATTGTGTCGGCAAGTGGATATGCTGACAGATGAGAAAAAAATTGATGAAGAACTTTCAAGGACATTGACTTCATTACACAGCTTCATTATAGCCTGAATAACTGGCTAAATATGTCACTGGAAAGATAACGTGCCACTTTTAACTCTTTTCTGTGTGTTGTTCAGGTGAGTAAACAGAGGATCTTTTTCAAAATAGCTGCTATTGAAAAAAAAAACAAACTATCAAGGGATCGGATCTACATTTTCTCATTGCTTCATTCCCTTTATGAGATTTCTGACTGATGGTGGAGTATGCAAAGCAAAATACTGTAGGTTATTTACATTAGTTCATCAACCATTTTTCTCGGGCAGAATGCAATGTTAGTGAGTGACATTCTTCACCATTGACTAATTTTCCACAGTGCCCCTGAGACAAGAGTAGAAATTGATTTAAAAGATTTTTATTTCTCTGCACAAAACAACATTCTGAGGTATAGTGATAGATAGATCAGTGCCTATATATGTGTGTATATATATATATATGTGTATATAATGTTTTGTATTCACACGTTCACTTCACTTTATGCATCTGGGTGTATTGAAGCAAAATTAAATATCCCAAAAAGTCCTAAATACTTTGCCTCTACACAGATAGCAGTCTGAGTGAACCACAATTCAGTTTCTTATAAGCAGGGGCAACTGCTACACCCTGCTGTGAGAGCTGAGGGAGACAGGTCCTTACTGGTACATGAGCCAGGAGTGCTTTTAGTATCTGCCATGAAAAGATTGGGTATCTGGGTGGCATCTCAAATGAATCTTTTCACCTCAGCTCAGAATTGTTGCACAGCAATCCTTATTCCCCACCAAGGAACACCACTTTTAGCTCTGATTAGTAGATAGTGTATTTGTATCCTGAACTGGCAGCCAATGCTTCTGCAGCATCCTTTAACTCTTCGATGGTTTTCTTTGCAGACTCACCTTTCCCTTGGCTGAGATTAAGTTATGAGAAAATCACCCTATGAAACAATTTTTAAAAAAGACACTCTATTAATTCAAATAAATTTTGGCCACTGTGGTAGTTCACAGTAGTTTGCAGACCACCCTCCATCACCTCACAACTTTCAACTAGAGAAGAAAGCAAAAATAATCTGTTTCAGACTAAATGGTGTGACCCGAGTGTGACCTCAGAGACTTTGGGCAGGGGTCCTCTGATCTGCTTGATAAGACTTTTTGCAGCAAGGAAAAAAAAGCTTCAAGTCTGATCTCTTAAACAGGGGTTGGGAGAGAAAAAGGAGAGTACTGAGTACAGGGTCTGGAACAGTGTTAACTGGGGGTTACAGAAAAGCATCCTAAATATCTGTTACAATCTTCCTAGAGAAAAACAGGTCGAGCAGCAAGCCATTAACTTTTCCTGGGTTTCAGTTTCCTCTTCTTTGAGAAATAAGACTGTTTAAAGAAGAAAAGGGAAAAAACCCAAAGATCAACCTTCGAGGCTGAAAGCAAAGGAAGAAAAACTGTTTGCAGTCTTAATCATTAGGGCTATTAGCCAAGAGAAGAGGCCGAGGCAGGGGAAGGAGAAGAGACGCTGACTGGAGGCGACAGCTGGAGTTTATCGGATGCGTCAGTTCTCTTTAACACCTCCATTTGGTGGCTGCTGTCACCTTCAGATGAGGCTTTTACAGGATGGGATTGAGGAAAGCATTCTGCTGTATCAGCCCCGTTACACACCGGGAGCTTTGTCCCCATCCCGGGATTTGCATTTCCCCTTTCCCATCGCCACGGGAGACCCACACGTCTGTGTCCGTGTGCCAGGGGTGGCACTGGGCCCTCCCCCAGCACCTCAGAGCTCTGCCCACGTGCCAGCACCCATTAATAATGACTCATTATTTTCTTACCCTCGGTAATAGGAAGGCAGCACTCAGCCCAACTGTTCCATGGGAGAGGAGCCGACAGTGGCCTGTCATCGCCGCAGAGCTGAACCTGCTCCCGCACCTTCTGCCTGCACAAACTCAGTGAGCCATCCTGGGGCTGCAAAAGAGGAAGGGACCAACCAAAGCCGCCATCCTCTCCCCAGGATGGCTCTGTTGGTACCTGCATAATGACCTCCCTAATGGGTAATTGCAGGATTAGAACATCAGGGTTTACATATCACAGGGGGACATCTGCCACTGGAGCAAAGCACTGCCTGGCAGTGGAACGATGCTCGGAGACACTGCTGTGGATCAGCCCGTGGGAAAGAAGGTGCCTGGGGGATGGAATGCTGGCTGAGCCTGTTAAATGTGCATTTAGTTGGGTGTGTGGCATCCTGGGTAAAATTCCACTCAAAACGGGGCTTGTTCCTTGTTTTTTCAATAGTTGGACAGCCAAAAATATCACAAGGACTTAATTTAAAATAACATCCTCCCTTACCTTGGACCACGGAGGGATGTGCCTTATCTGTTTATCTGCATTTTATTGCACTGGTAATGTATTAGTGCCAAAAATCTACCTCCTTCCACTTCCGGCTGCCTGATGCCTGCTGCAGTCAAAAAGGAGCACAGATTTGCTTGGAAACAAATTATTTACAGCAGGGCATGTTATTCCAGAGTCGCACAGCTAAGAAGTAAATGCAGAAGTTTTTCAGAGCCTGTTAAGTAAAACATGGGTTGAGATCCACTGGAAACCTTAGCCATGTGGACATGAGTGGGGCTAAGGCTCTTTAAAATTGGGATGAATAAGTGTGATGTGGGGAGCTGATTCAAACTTTTGCTCGGGACAGGAAGACCCAACTGTCTGGGAGCTCCACAGTGGGCACCGCCTTCCAATTTGGATGCCAGATTCCCACGTCAGGGACTCTTGGCTTGTGTCTGACAGGCAGGAAACTCAGGATTTTATTCTGTTTGGCTTTTCTTGTTCCTGAGCTCGGCACTTAATTGTTCCCTGGCCAAAGGGCTAATTAATTCCTATGGAGGGCAATTAAAACACATCGGATGTGATCAGTTTTGCAGCACTGACAACGAGGTGACACAGAATGCAGTCCTGGACAGGGAAGAGACACATTCCCATTTGCCTTCTGATCTTGCTGCAAATGGAGCTGGATCCCCAGGGTGTGGGGCAGGTTCAGACTGAGCTCAGGCAACTGGAAGAGGAGGCAGTCACATTTTTGGAGATGAGCTGCTCAGTTTATCCTTTCTCCTGCCCTGGGTTTGGCAGGGGGAAGCTTGGTTTAGTTACTGAAATTGAGATCTTGGCTGTGGGGCCAGAGATTGAGAAAGCCCAAGTGCTCTGCTGGGCACTCACTGTTCTGCTAAGGGTGTCTGGGTCATCTCCAATACCCTGGTGGGTTGGTGTCATAGGGCCATCACACAGGGAGGAGCTGACACACCCAGGAGCAGTGTGGAGGTCAGTGACAGGGTAGGGCATCTCCTCCTGAGTGGCTGGATCATGTAGGTAGGAAAATTTGGAAGCAAAGAGTGGTAGAAACCCAGGTGTGTCAGCAGCACATGCACTGGTTCTCAGGAGGACCCTGTTGCTCACTCGTGTGGTTCCTGGAGTATCTCAGCTGAGCATTCACCTTCAGGGCTGGAGCAGAGAGCCCTTCAGCACGCACTGTGTAAATATTCAGATGAAATTTTGAAACTAAAGTGCCATCAGAAATTTGGCTCTTTGTAGTCTGTCGTATAATCCATTACAATGCACAATTATGTAATTGTCAGTTATCCAAGAGTTTAGTATTTTGCAACACGCCGAAATCAAAAGTGTGTTCTTATTAACATCCCAAATGTACTTAAGTGTTTAGTAAATACTGGAAGATACATTTCTTGCCCTAGAGAACATACAGTCTGAAAAATTAATATTGATTCTAGACAAATCAATGTTTGCTTACTAAAATCACGTGCTGAATTCTTTATAAGCACCCACCCAGCTGCAGGGATGTTGCAAGCTCTGTGTCCCTGTGATGCCATAAACACAGCCTGAGTCTGTATTCAAGGCTTCACCTCACCACACAGCTTTAAAATTGTGGTAATAATGTTATTTAACAACATCTCCCATCAGGAAGAGTGAAGGTAAAAAAAATCAGACTTTTTTCTGCAGATCCCCAATGGGTTTCTTTTAGGCAAGGCCCATGTACATTAATACAAATCGTATTTTATGTTACTCACAGGACATAGAGATAATCAGAAAGCTATCTTCATAAACAGAGGGTTATTCATAATCCCTCACATGGCATTTCAATTATCAGTCTGATGACGATGTGACATTATGGATGAGGTTGTGATTAAATTTTCTTGTGTAATGACCCTAAGTAAATCTTTGCAATTTTCATTTTGCAGAGATTTAATATAGATTGGTGGCCTGTTGTTTGGCCCCTGTTTAATCCAAAATCGCTCATTAAATTGGGACCAGTAAACATCTGATGATTGCATTTCATGGACTGAGCTATGAATTTAACATATTAAATCTACATTCCAGATGGATATAAGCATCTGTTCTCATTATGGTTATTGGTGTTAATCTGAAACCCTGACCTGTTTCCCCTAACATTACTCATATTAAATTCCATCCCAAATTCTAACATATATTGGCATGAAGGCCAGAGATAGCCAAAATACCTTCACGTGCACATAATCCAGTAAAAGATGAACAGCAGAAATTAGGGGACAAATGACATGAACTTCTTGTTCTCAGAAGTTGGCTGTCATTGCTGCAGGATGTAAAACAACTGCTTTTGTTTTCCAGCACTGAAAAAAAAACCCTGAGAAACCCCAGTAGTCAATTCTGTTTGACCACGTACTTGCTAATCACCGGGCTTGAGCTGTATCCTTTACAGAGCAGCAGGGCCCTAATTTGTAAATCTGATTTGTCACTAAATCTCGTCAGAGTTTGACCCAGCATCTTGCAGGCACTTGCCTGGCAGTGGCCAGGCTCCTCTGCTCCAGAAACACTCAGCTCAAAGTCAAATTAATCGGTGACTTCCAAAGACCATTAGGAAGAAGATATGTGTTCCAGGGCTGCTGAGAGCTTCTCCACACTGCATGATTCATGTTTATTGCAGTTGGGGCATTTATTTATTAGATTGCTCAGTGTAATGGGAAATTTAAAATGACACACATTGTATTACAGGGAGGCTTAGCAAAATATTATCTCCCTGTTATTGTAAATCAAACAATTCTCAATGTCAGCACAGATCACCTTTGCTCAGCAGAAGTTTCTCCAGAGGGTTTGTATAGTTCCTTGGATGTATTTTTTTTTGCTCTAATTTCAGGAAACGTGCCCTCTTCCCAAGCTGGTGTGTGAGACAAGCTGCACAGCTCAGTGCTGGGTTGGGATCCTGGCTGTGATCCCAGGTTTACCTGGGACTTCACACCCAGGTCCTGTGCCTAAAGGAGAAGGCAATTCAGCCCCATGGTAAAAAGAAGATTAGTCAGAAGGGTGGATATAGTTTTTGCCTTGAAATGGAGGAAAACAGTCAATATTTTAAAAGAGAAGAAGTAGATTTGTTGTACCAATCTCGTACCAAAAGGCACAAACCCCTCCCAACACCTCATTAGCCAATGCCCTGGGGTTTTCTGGCTTGTTAGGGCGGGAGGAATCCATCCTCTGGGGTGGTGGGAGAGGGAGAAACAGCCAAGAAAACTGCAAGTACCAGGAAAGTCTGGCTGAGTCCCAGCAAAGCTGGGCTGGAGCCAAAAACCTGAATTAAACTCTCACTGGGGTTTGCCCTCCTGCAGCATCTTCCCTCGGTCGAGGCTCCCTGCATGCAGACCATGAGTGGCTGTAGCAGGAAAAAGCCTTAGGGGAAGGCTTTGAGGGATTTTAAGTATCAGATGTTCACCCTCCACATAGGAACACCGTCCCTGCAGGACAAAGTGTTGGAAAAAGTACCAAAGCTCTGGTAATTCGTTGAGAAGTGAGAATGCAGCGTTTCCTGACGGCTGCACTGGGCAGTCGCTTGTCTGTAAAATTCCTCGGTGATTTTAACAGGTTGAAGAGTAGAAACACGAGTGCTTTATTTCCAGCATGAACTGGAGTTTGCACCTAAAACAAGGGGAAAAGGGGATTTAAGTATGTACTGTGTAGAGAGTGCATCATCTCCACACAAAAACTGGGCAGCCTCATGTACCCATTTTGTAATGGGGGAAAAGACTGATCTCTGAAATACTGGCTCAAAGACCACAGAACAGAACAGGGGGAAAGAACTGCAGCATCCAGTGGGTAAAAATACTCACCAAGGTGTGTATTCACCACCACCAGCACTTCTAAGAGCAGGACAAAAAAAATCCCCATCCCTGTCATTAGTAATTAGGGCTGCATCACTCAGAGCAGAGCGCTGTGTGTGTGCAATGAGGCTAATTAGCACCAAAGCGCTGGCTGACTCCAGGAGTTTGGTGCAGGCAGCACAGCAGAGGGGCTCACCAGTGAGGCTGGGTGCATTTCAGTCCAAGCAGTTTCACCTGGGCTCCCTGCCCTGACCGTGGGTTCAGAGGTGGCCCCAATGTTGGTGGCACTCACCAGCAGCTGGTGCTGGGATGGCAGCAGTGGGTGCCCGAGTGCAGTGAGGAGATGCTGCCTCAAATGATCAACCCAAAGCCATTTTTGCTCCATAAAGTGCTTTTATTTCCAGGTGTTGTTGTACCAGGTTTTTACCAGGTTGGTCTCAGGATAAATCGGCAGCAGAAGTTTGGGTGTGTGGGCACCAGCAGGAGCCACCAGCTCAGCAGCTTGGGGAGTGGGAACAGGCCAAGGAAAGGAGTCTTGGAGGAGCTTCTTTGGCAGAGGGGATCACAGCAAGTGCTGTGTGTTTGGGTCATTCTAGTGGAAGATGTTCCTGCCCATGGCAGGGGTTTGGAACCACTTGAACTCTGAGGTTCATTTCCAACCTAAACCATTCCATGATTCTATGATGTGATTCTGTCTGCTGGTGCTTCCCCACTGGCTACAGCCCACAGGAGCAGACACACGGAGTGGCAAAAAACCAGCGAGAGATTTCCACAACTGTGGAACAGGGGGACCTAGAGAAAGCCAGAATTAAGAACACCCTCCCTAAGAACCGATTCACACCATTTTCAGCAGAGCAAGAAACTACCTATGCCAGTGAAAGCACTCCTTAAATTCCTCCAGCCTCCAAAATGAGGATTTTTAAGAGGGGATAAGGCTGAACGCTGATTTTGGGGAACTGTGATGTAGCTTCCAGCACAACAGACCAAAGATTTTAATTGCTTGTTAACTACTATTGTGGCACACGAGTTAGCAAAGCTGAAGCCGTCTGACATAAATCACATGTCCCAGCCCAATAAATCTCCTCTCCAAGTGACAGCTTTGCAGACAGCAGTGAATGAGAGCGGCCGATGCCCAGACCTGTGCGTACAACTGCCGCCTGCAAACCGCTGACAGATCTGTTGAGACCAAAACACTTGGCACTCTGCTAATGTCTGTCATTATGGTGATTGATACAGCCCCTCTATCACACTCTGCAGTTGTCTACATTTGCAAAGCTTTATTAAATTGCCGCGTCTCCCAACTGTTATCCGGCATCAGTACGAGGAAATGACCAAGAGCAGTCAGGGACAAGTCGAGGTTTTTCGGCTCTGAAGACCTGGGGAGGTGAAAGGGGTGAAAGCTGAGGGTTTGCTGAGTTTTTTTGGCTGAAAAACTGAGGACAGAGTTCCTTTTATTTGTAAGGACAGGAGCTGATACTGTCCCCACACTGAGCAGTGGAAGGGTTGCTGCTGATAAAGGAAACAGGTTATTCTACCACTTAAAGCTTGGCAGGACCAAGGGACTTGCTGCTGCCTTCAATGTGTAATAATTATCAAGGTTGAAGGATTTATTTTGCGAGCCCTGGTGCTCTCGGGGCCGGGGTTATCTTAATGACTGTGCTGCAAGTGCTCCCCTTGACCTACCTTCAGTGCCAGCCCCAGGAACAGGTGCCATTAGAATATATCCCGCCCCACTGAAAGTCCTGTCTTGGTGGAGACTTTAGGAGGAAGAATATACAGATATATTGTTTCTATAAATCCCCTGGTATTATCTTTTATCGGTAGTAATAAATGTCCATATTAATTAACTTAATGGTTTTAGCTGCAGTAATGACTTTGTATTAAACTCGTGAGCTTTCATGTTCCACATAAAAGCTGCAATATTAAAACTCATCTACAGTATTTTTTTTCAACTTCTATTGTGCTGAAACAAAGCAAACCCATTGCTGTAATATTCCAGCCACCAAGGCCAGGGGATGAATCAACCTTGGTGTAAATCATATCCATTTTTAAATGGAAATATATTCAAATTTGGAAGGTTTTTGAGCAAGCCACAGATACAATACAAAAACAGGGCAATCACTTTTCCTTTTTTTTCTGTATTTTGCTAATAAACAAGTGAATTTGGTACTCAGTCTTTCATCTGTTGCTGTGAACATTCTGGGTGTTCCCATAAATATTTGAGAAAAATTCATGGGTTTTTGCAGTCATTTTGAAATACGTGTCAGTGCCAGAGCCAGAGGAGGTGTTGGCTACCAGTAAGGGAGCAGGAAATACTGTGTGTGGTGAGAGCAACAAGAGAATACCAAAGAAATATCTTCCAAATTTCATTTGCCTTCTCCAGGCTGAAATTTCTTTACATTAAATGTGAACTCGTGCAGCCGGAAAGGTGAAAATGGTGATTATCCGTAGCCAGGGCAGTGGTGCAAGAAAAAAGTTTGTCTCCATAAATTGACATCCGTGAACAGTTTTTCCTGGTTCTACCAGGGCTGTGCCTGAGCCAATTCAGTCACTGGTTTTGCTGAGGGTTTAAACCAGCATGACTGTCTTCATCATCTGTGTGAACTGGCCCCATTTTTAAACTGACTGCTACCAAAGCTTTTCCCAGCTCTAAAATGCTTGGGCAAATGTGTTTGTTCACGGCTCCTAAACCCTCCTCAGAAAGCCCCTGACCCCTCTTGTCATTCCAGCACCACCTACACAATTCCTTTCAAGCCATCCTTTACCTGCTGCTGAAATTGCAGATAAAACCTCTAAATTAGAGCATCTGAAGGCACAGAAAATGCTGCTTGCCAAAGGTAGTTTATCTCTTGCATTCCGTTTGGGAGATAAAGAAGGGGTGCATCAGAGGGAGAGGTCCACAAATGGAACCCAAAATCCATCCACAAGGATTTTCCTCAGGTCTGAGTTGCACTGAAGGACAACTGAGGCTGTGTATAACAGGATTATATTTGCACTATAACAGCAATGGATCTTTGAAAATTAAAAATTTCTCCCTAAACTCTTCATGCTTTCTAACAAAAGCCCGAAGCTGGTTAAAACAGAAGTGGAAGCCAAGCCCTCGGCCAGGGCACAGTGAAAGCTTTCTCCTCACAATCTAGTAACAAGAAGGTTGTGATGGGTTTGAGGTTTCTGAGCAACTTCAAGCAAACCCCAGAGCATCTTCCTGAGAAAAAGATCAGGCAACATTCAGGTGCCTCATAACTTCTTTAGGTCTTTATACTTTTTGATCCCAAGAGCTGCAGCTGTGGTTGCAGTCTTTGGCAAATCTAAGCCATGGCTGGGCTCTGCAGCCTGGGGCAGTGGAGCTGCCTTGGGGGACATCCAGAACCTTGCCTGATGGCTCCCTCTGGGAGTGTTGGTTATCCTGCAAGCTTTATGTAAATATTTTTAAGTGGCACATCTGTCTGAATTACCACCGTGCCCTCCTGGATTGCTAATTGTAGGTTTTAATTCAGCTCTGACGACCAGTTTACATAAATTAGGGAGCTGGCAGTAAGCAAGCTTTGAGGAAATGGGACATGGATTTAGTGAGGACTGATTTTTCTCTCTCTGAAATGCTTCTCCTCTCAACCTAGTGCCTCTTCCCGTAGCTTAAATCATTCTGGGAGAAAAACAGAGAGTAATTCAGCTGTGCTTGTGGAAGGGACACAGGATTGTTTTGTCTTCACTGTGGTGCCGTTGTGCCCAGCTCACACCACTGGTCTAATTGACTTTAATTGGCTATATAAAAGGAAAAGGATTTGGCATTTAATTTCTGTGCCATACCCCTCTGGGAGGAGTCAGAGCCAGTGTAGCTTGGCATGGCTCTGCTGGCCCACCGAGGGGATGCTGTGGCTGACACGAGCACGGTGTTCGTGTTCCCCAGGCTGTCCGTGCTGGATCCAGGACGTGCCAACCAACAGGTTGTTAAATGATCAATGAAAGTCTTCCAGCCCTTCCTCAGCTTCACAGGCTCCAGGGCTGGTGTGCCCAAGCCAGCTCTGGCAGTCGAATAAGGCCCAACAAACTGGTTCAATACTCAGCCCCGTCCCCTCTGCCAAAGGACTGGGACTGTCCACAAAGGCTTTAAACTCACCATTTGTTCTCCTGGCTCTCACCAATGCTGGCAGCATTAACACTCCCTCATGCACATTCTTGATGTGGCAAACATGAAATTCAAGAATTTTTGCACCTATTTCCAGCAGTCATCAAGGTAGACATGCCTAAATTAATTTGTTTGATGCTAGGAGAGACTGCTGCCTGCTTGGAAGTTGGCTCAACAGAGGGGTTTGAGAGGGATCTGGAAATATTCCTCCTTGAAGCCCTAATCTTAAATTTTTGTTACCCAATTTCACCAGGGAAGTTCTACAACCTGTGATTTGGATGTTGCCAGCCCTTGACGTACCACACCCCTGGGATGGATGAAAACTCTGCTTCATCATAGCCTTGTTCACAAGGAAAATATCTAAGTCCTTAAATTAAATGACAGCTGAGCTCTTATATCTTGCGGGGAAATGGCCTTTTAATAGAAATTGGTGCCCAAAATACAAGCAATGACTAGAGTACATGGTTGAAAAGAAGCCATCTGATCTTGTGTGTTACTACGAGCACCAGAGCACACAGAGAGCTCATGAGCTGTAATTGCAGGTTGAGTTCCCCATTTGCATCTTAGGTAATTTACACTTCAAACAGAGATTAATCAAGCAGGTCAGCATTCACTTTCTCCAGCCTCTGGCCTTAGGAGTGTGATGTCTTCAGCTGATATGCTTATCCATGTCATTCCCTGTCTCCTGCCTGAAATTAATCTGGTCCTGAGCCGTTTTCCTCTTGTCACATCCTCCTGTCCTCCTAAGCAATCATGCATTTAACACCACAACCACTGACACAGCTGATGCAGCCCTTTAACCACCAAGACACACAGGATTTGTCCCAAAGCCTATCAAATGTCCCTTGCATGGATAGAAGCTGTCCTACAGCTGTAGACAGGAAAGTCAGAGTCTCCTTTGGCAGTTTGTTTTTGCAATCAAAGTACTGCTGCCTTCGGGCAGCAGCAAACATGTATTGTGTGCTGGGGGAAAAAATCAGTACTTTTCAAATAATCTGTGTATTCTGAAAGTGAATCAGAGAGGGGTTTTTATTACCGTCTTTTGCTTTCTTGAATCTCTGCTTTCCTCAGGTGTTTAACAGCTTAAACACAAGACTTACAGAAATACCCCCAAACCTGTTAGTAGAGGTTCCTTCTTCTCAGTCAAGATGGATGTGCAGCCACCCAACCATACACCGTGCAAGACCACTGTGCTGCACCTACAAAAAGAAGCCATCTGCCACCTGGCATCTCCCACCACCAGCACTGCAGTAGCCACTGCCCCGTTAGAACCAGCTTTGCAAGAGAAACAGAAAACAATGAACAAAACCCATCTATTTTATGAGTGGTTCTTCAGAAAAGTCAATGATCAGGCAGGACGGGCTCAGAAGTAGATTCAGATTTAAGGGAGGAAAGAATACAAAGAGAACAGGCTGGAAATATCCTGCCGTAGTCAACCTGTTGAGACACACACGTGCTTGAACTGAAATGATCTAGTTGACTAAAATAGTTGCTGCGAATGTATTTTGTGCTGTGGCTTTGTTTCACCTCAAATAGACACTTCAAACCTTCTAGATGGTCGGAGAATAAGAATATGGCATCTCCTTAAAAACATAAACCCAGAAAAGCAAACCTAAATAAAAATGTGGGATTCAGAGAGCTGGTCACTCCCTCCGTCCTGTCTGAGATGAGACTGCAGCTCCAAGTGATGCCTGTGTTCTTTCTTTTCCCTTCTGTAAAATGCCTCCCACGTGTTGGACCTTCTAGTCTAGTGAGAACATCCCGATCCCATCCTTGCTGCCATTCTGTTTTCTCACATTCCAGACTGAGCCTTAAAACACAACATTGCCTTAAATCCAAGGAGCCAAACCCAGCACTGATGCCATGGATCTGAACAGGACTGTGGCCAGGTGATTTTTTTTACCCTTTCTTCACAACACGTACACCAAGAACAATGAATTTCCTCCACTTTGGTAACAATTCAGCTGCATGCAGGCTGGTCCAGAGCTCATTAAAGCTGGCAGAAGTCTTTCCATAGCTCCAACAGACCTGGAGCCAGCCTGCTGACATGTGTGTTGCAAGCAGGTGCCACTCATGCTGAAGCACGATCGTGGTACATCACTGCATCCAGACTTTCCAGAACAAAAGCTTGAGGGGCTTTTTTTTTGCTCTGTCTGGCTGATACTTTTTATGGAATCACCCAAGGGCCAGGTTGTAGTTCTGTAATTGTACAGGGCTGTCATCCTCATAAATATTAAACACCACTTCCAAGTGAAACTGCAGCTCCTTTTATTGCACAAAGCAATGGATATCCCAGCTGAAACCACTCTGCCTCCTTGCTGGTGCCTGCTGAAAAGTGACTGTGGTTCAAAATATTTATCGATGCTTTGTTGTATTGGGAGAATGCTCAGTGACAGATGGACACTCTCTTTAAAACCTCAACGTATGCAAATCTCCATACAAAAGAGCCCAGGATGTTTTTAATATCGCACACTTGCCTCAGGACATGTTTTTAAATCCCCACTTACCAAGGGGCCTGGCTTTTTATCAGTCAAACGCCTTAAGCACTATGTCAATGTGGACATCTGGCCGCGTGTTTAAAAAATTTTTTATTTGCTAAAATATTTAGTGATGTGACAGGGGTTTTAGCTGGGGACATCAGGTCTAATGGCATATGTTTCAACCCAACTGCTCAGAGAGGAAAAATTAACAAGGTAACTTTTGGGGCATTTCACCTTTTGGAGGGTAGTAAGCCAAAAAACAGGGAAGGGAGAAGACCAGAACCAGGTATAATTTGAGGGTATAAAGAATTGGGGTTTAATGTACTGAAATAGCTCCTTGGGATTATTCTGATTCCTCTCTATCACTTCGATGTAAAAGAGAAATTCTCCTCGGGATGTGTGTGGGTTTTAAGAGCTTCTTCCTCCTTTTCAGGTTGAGGTTGGCCAAGAAGATTGGCTTGAACTGTGACCGTGTGGGAGCCTGAGCAGCTGATAAAGGGTTTGGAACTGGTGGGAATGGGTAGGAGATGATTACCAAGGAGTAGATGAATGAAAAATAACAGACAGAAAGGTGTCATGAGTCCTTCAGGTTTCTTTCCAGCCTTTTACACTCAGCACTCAGCAGTGACAATTCCCACCCAACACCATCTGGAGAGCAAGTCTCCAAACTTCTTGCAGGTTTTGGTGCTCCATCAACACCCAGACCATGAAAAAGAATTGTGATCCCCGCAGTACCAACCGTCAACCTTGCTTTCATGACAACTATTCCTAGCAAGCACTTCTTGAGGGATGTTGTCAAGCTGGGAATGGACCAGAAGGTGTGGAACAGAGCCAGCCCTGGGCAGTTGGTGATGCCAGAGCTGTTTGCTGGAATTCCTCTGGAGCGGTGAGGGATAACACAACACCCCAGCCTGGGGCCAGAAGCCCTTTCGCTTCCAGAACACCCACCTTTTATCTTTAAAAATTAGATATGCAGTAGTGATTCCCAGCCTACAGGTGTGCCATGGTGTGTCTGTTAAAAGCCAGAGCCTCAGCTAATTGTTACTCACCTGCTCGAGCTATCCTGCTCTCAATTAACACCCCTATTATTAGAAAGTCACCACATGTGAATTGAAACACCAGACATGTTTGCCTTCTGCATGGGCAACCAGGAAGCCTGAATTGCTTAGAGAAACCCAGGTTTCCTCACCCCAGCGCTGAAGCTAAACCCAAGGAAAGTCATTTAACCTTTTTGTAGCTGTCCCTTCAGAAGGGTTTGGTGTGACACTGCTGCTTGTGGGCAGCACTGTGGGTCACATCACTGCTGTCATGTTTGGGCATTGAGGAACTATTTCACTGGAAGGCAAAAGTTTCCTTTCCCTTCATTCGGGGAGAAAAATCAACCAGAAGAACCAGCCCAGTGTCTGACCCTTTGTCTTGTCTCTCTGCGGTACCTGCATTTTATGTCACTGCAATATTCATGTTTACATTTGATTAACTAAGACCTCCTGGGTTTAACAGTGTTCAGTGCAGCTGCAGGTATGTCAGTGTGTGCAGTTTCAGGTCAATATGTTTGAATAAATGAGGCTACTTTCTCTTAAAAAAAAAAAAGAAACCTGGCTTTTGTACTGGCTGGCAAATGTTGCATCACTCCACTTCTGTGGGAAAATGAATGAGGAAATGAATTTGGCTGAAGAGCTGCAGATTACAATGCAGTGTGATGATGTAAGGCTAATGAACAGTGAAATCCATGAATTTCAGCTCATTTATGCAGAAAAGGCCAAAGTGTAGGAGCCAAGCCCCATCCATATTGGTATCCTGTCTCCAGCAGTGACCAGAGATCTGCCAAAGGTCCCACATCCCCCAAAATGCTGATGTGACCACGTCTGGTGATGGGAAGCCAGTGTGAGCACAGCACCACCAGAAATAGGTTTGAATCCTGGAGCACAAGGTTCTTGTTTTTCCAAAGAAGAAAATGTCTACTTTTTCCAAGGTGCTGTTTATTGTGATGTATGAGAGGAAAAAGCTGATTTAAATTGAGTTTATTAATAATGTTTTTACCTGGGATTTGCACAAATGTTACAGTGGAGCCTGAAAGGTCTGACAGGAGATACCCAGACCCTTCCCTGCCCCTTGTTGTGATGGTGGGAAAGGGAGGGTCACTGCAGGGATGAACCAGCAGGTGACAATTGTCTGGAGAGCTGGTCCCACTCCATGAGGTCCCTGTGGTCCTTCAGCCACCTCCTGCCTTTCGTGCCTACCACTGAGGGCTCCCAGTTCTGCATCTGCTCTTCTCTCAGAGGGAGAGATTTTGGCTTCACCCCATTCCTCTTCTGGAAAGAGACAAAATGTCATGGTGAGATCCAAGGCATATCAAAAGAGTGAGACACCGTGGTAGGCACCAAGTGCTGCGATAGATTCGCTGCTTATTTTCCAAATGAGAAGGTGATATCATTCTCCCAGAGTTAAAGCTTTTTAGCAGACCCCTAAATTACTTTTTTTCATTTAATAAAAAGTTCTTTTTCTCCAGCATACATTACTTTCTTTGTGTCATGTGCTTGTCTTTGCTGCATTCCTCCTGAGAGCAGTTGGTCACTCTAGTTCTATAAAGTATTAATACCCCACCAGTGATATTTATGTACCCATATCTCTCTCTTTTTTTTTTTTTTTTTACCTTTAGATGTTCAACAGCATGAATATTCTTATTTTTTATTTAAAACTAATTTGGAGTTCTCGCTCTCTAAGGGGTTTCTAATCACCAAAAAGTGCCCGAGGCTGAAACTGATTGACAGGAAAACGTTGTGGCTTCTGAAAAGTAAATTGGCTATTGACAGAGCAGTATACAAAGGAAAATGCTAAATGCTTATTATTTATGAGCTATTAGGGAAAATGTTATTAGCATCTGTTTCCCACATGGGCAAAAACACCTGTCAGACATCAGGAAACTATAAAACGATGCACAGTTAATAGTTACTTTGTTTAAAAAGTCATTAAAATTGAATGTCAGCTAAAACTTAGGAAAACATTATTCTTCAAAAGACTTTTAATCTTGCTGTTCAAAAAAACAAAAAAAAAGAGAAAAAGACCTTGCCACATTTTAATTTCTGAGAGCAGAAAGGAAGAAGATGTTTGATTTGAAAGTGATGAGGAGACTTGTGGTACACAACAAACAAGGCATGAAAAAAAAAAAAAGCAGAGGAAGAAAGGGCCAGGTTGGATCCCTCCTGGAGCTGTGGGGCAGCAGAGGGAGAGCAGAGCAAGGTCAGGCCTTTACAGGGGCTTCCAGCTCATTGTGGGGCTGTTTGGATTTCACTTAAACCTGTAAATAAGGGAGGTCTGTCTTTCTGAGAACGGGAGAATCACAGAACTTGACCAGGTTGCTCCCAGAATTTCACAGTGACAGAGAATAGGTTTAGATTGGCTATTGGGAAGGAATTCTTCCCTGTGAAGGTGGGGAGGCCCTGGCACAGGGTGCCCAGAGAAGCTGTGGCTGCCCCTGGATCCCTGGAAGGGTCCAAGATCAGGTTGGATGGGGCTTGGAGCAACCTGGGATAGTGGAAGATGTCCCTGCCCATGGCAGGGGTGGCAATGGATGGGCTTCAGGTTCCCTCTCGACCCAAACCATTCTGTGGTTCTACGATCGTCAGCCCCAAATCACAGCTGCCACAAATGAGGGCCAAACTCTGCTCTGCAGTGGGTGGGTCACGTCCAGGTTGGACTTTCTGGCTGTGTCTGCAAATAAAAAACGAATATTGTGGCCAAGATTTCTCACAGAGACCAGCCAGACTCTGTTCCTCCAACTTCCTTCAGTCTGAACAGGGATTTGACTGGATTTTGATGAACTTTCCATGAGCAGAGCTTGCAAAGATCTGCAATTTGTTCACACAGGGAGCCACTTTCCTTCTAAAAATATATAGATGATTTTCCAAGCAGCTGTGTTCAGGAGGCAAACCTGCTCTCCATGTTTTATACACAGCTGAGCACAGCTGAGTGCTTGAACAGCAATCCTGGTAAAATCACAGGCTTTTATTAACACACAACGTGATGGCACCTTCCTTTCCAGCTTGGTCAGAACTTTAGTACAAGTCGTGAAACCAAACCCAGGGGATGTAGAGCCTAAGAGGTGAAAATATGTCTAAAACGTGCTGTTCTTAGTGTCTGGGCAGGTGTAACAGCAAAATGTACACACAGAAGCCTTAGTGGAGAACAGAAACATGGTCCATCTTCCCACAGCTGCACAGAATCCCTGCTGCTGCAAAGGAAATGAATAATTTCTGTCTATACAATTTACATTCCTCTCTAGAAAGGAATTTCAAACCTGGAATTTTACTTTGGGAAATATTAAAAGAAAAATAGATGATTTTTGTAACAATCCCTCACCCTGAAGTCACTCTTGGTTTTCCTCACAGTGAATGGGATCTTACTGGTCCAGGACACAAGGACAAACCCAGTGTGACACCAGTAAAAGTGCCAAAGATATATAATATAAAATACTGCTTGTCCATTTAAATTATTTAATGTTATTAACATTAATTACCATACTTGGAAATCCTGAGTGATTCACACATTTTCCCTCCCCCCAACCCTCTCCTCCAAAACTGAACTCTGAATTTCGACATCCGCTTGTTCTCTCCATGGATTTCCTTCGAGCAGCAGAAGGGATTTGGCAGATGGTATCTCACCATCCCAGTCCACTGTGCTCCAAACTGTGTTTCCTCTGCGTCTCCTTGTTTTGCTCCACAGCCACCAAGGCTCAGCTTGGTGCCTCCTTGTGTGTCCCAGTTTCCAGCTATCACATCCATAGGGGTACTGGGGGGGGCTGGAAGGGTTTGGTCCATGCCCAGACCCAGGGTGGGCTCAATTAGTGCTGGTGGGTGTCAGGAACTCTCAGATCTCTCTGCATCCTCTCTGATGGGGCTAAAGAGAGGCTGGAGGAGTTCAGTGCTGTAGTGCAAGCAGAGGGTTGTGTTTTAGTGTGAAGAGTAGCATGAATTATCTTCACCTGGTGAAACTACTGGCTTTTACAACTCAGTTTTATCACAATTTCTTCTGCAGCCCGTAAGTGGAGACAACATTTGGTCTGCTCATGGGAAACAGCATGAGGGATCCAGGGATCAGCCTGTGCTCCTGGAGGGATTGGCCATCCCCAGACACACTGGGAATGGAACAGCAAGGTAAAGGTTACCTCACTCAACACCTTCTGGAAATGGCCGGGTGGGGAGGCAGAAGATGCTCTCAGTTCGTTCTTAAATCCGTTTCTGAGACAGGTTAAAGTCACAATTACACTGTTGGCATTTCAGCAGCACAGGGCAAAGCAGGGACTTTCCAACCAGCATCGTTAGCCAGGAGAGACAGGTGTGCTTCCCAAAAACTGTGTTGGTCTGATCCAGACGCCAGGTGCCTTCATGGAGATGTGGGGCTGTCTCTTGCCCTTCCCACCCTCTCTCCCAGCAGCAGCGACCGTCTCCACCTTGCCTGATCCCCCCAGGCAGGAGCCCTCCTGGGTGGGGACTTCAATATGGGCTGGAGCCGCCTTTGATGTGCCATTTTCTCTTTGAAATGCAATGTCTCACTCATCTAATCCTCATCACATTTGGGAAGCTTCTCTTCAGCCTTTCAGATGGGGATATCAGGGGAGTAGAGTTTATTTTTGAAAGGGGCCAGTTTGAAGATTTTTTGTTTTAAAAACATAAATGCATTTTTGATCACAATGTAAAGTAACCCTTTTGGTGGGTGAGCCTGCTTGGGTTGAGGTTTTATTGTTTTGTGGGGTTTGAAGTTTCTTTGCTTGGGACCGTAAATAGCTCTCAGGCAATTTGGATTTGTTTCCCTAAACTTTCCCCTGATGCTCGTGGTACAGTCCATGTATTTCAAACCTCCCCATTGCCTTTCCCACCATATGTGTGGGATCATTCCAGAGAGAGCTGTGCTTAGAGAGAACAGAAACCAATGCTGTGCCCACTCCAGTCCCAGGGAGTAAATCCTAATTGGAATGTGCAAAGACTAAAATCTGGTGTGATTTATTCCATTCAGTTCATGGAGATGATCTCTCCAGCTCCTGTGCATGTCTCAGGAGTGGCAGGGACTTTTTTCCCAAGGAAGCACCATGAAGGATGGGAGCTGTGCTGAGATGTCCCCGGATCCTCCATACCTGCATTTTCCCTCAGCTGGACACAAATTCAGCTGTTGGGTCAAACACGGTGCAGAGAAACTTCCAGTGACACCCTGGGTGCCAAGTTGGGGTTTTCTTGCACCCAGTTTTCCTCACAGACCCTACAAACACAGCAGCTTTTCCTCACCCATCCTGGAGCCAGGACCCACGGGCATGGCAGTGCCAGGGATTTAACTTTGAAACGACTTGCACTCAGCCTGGTTTTCCCCACACTAACCTTTCCTCCTCCCAGTCTTGAAAGTTAGAAACATCTTTTGTATTCCAGAGGCCAAAGGGCCAAACTTGCCTTTAATTAAAATGCATATTCTTTAATTAAAAGCCCCATAACACATGAAGGGCATTCATTGAAATACGATGTGTGACATAGTCATTACCCTGCTGTTAATTACTAATTAATGAAGCTATTTCAATTAATAGCTTCCCCACTGTCACTCTGGCTTTGACAGGGCTCCGTGCTGAGAAGCCGTAGTGGAATCACAGGCGATCGTAACTCCTGGAACAGCACCAAAAGGCATCAGCTGAATATTCATGTCGGATGGCGTTAACACTTTTCAATTAAACATAATAAAGTAAAAGCTCCGTCAAAAGTGTATATCAAACATGCCTCAGCCTTTCCCTCTCCCCCTCTCCTCTTCCAGCTTGTCAAAAATAACTAGAGAGAAGTAGGAGGGGGAAAAAAAGTGGGTTTTTTTTCTTTCCTTTTGACACTTCAGGCTGGAGCATCGTTTATCAAGGAAGAGGTGCTCCTGCTCAGTGGGACGATTTACGACGAGCCCAGGTGAGCACTTGGACTCACAGGCAGCTCTTTCCTCTCTGAGAGCTGAGCTTTGCATTGCCACTCCTGTTTTCTCTCCCTTTCCTACTGTAAAACTGCAGTGGGAAGAGGGGAGAGGCCCCCAGGTGCCTCCCCAGCTCTGTACAAATATTTGGGAGCTGAGGAACAACGCATTTCACTGCCATGGTTAAAGGAATCGCTTCCCGAGTGCAGTTTTAATCACAGAGCTGTGTCTCCAAGGGGGCTGCTGGTAAGGGCTGGTGCAAGGAGCAGCTTGAAAAAAGCGGTTTTGCAGTTGATGATAAGTTATATCAGACCTGAAAACTGCAGAGCGGAGCAGGGCTCTCTTGGGCGCCATCTGGTTGAAGTTTTCCACTCAAAACACTTGGAAAATGAATCCAAGAGAAATTCCCGGGGAGTATTTCCAGATTGAACCCCAAATGTTTTGTTTGAAGAGTTGTTTTTCTCAGGCAGATCTTGGGGACAGAGAGGAATCTTTTTGAGAGATAACATTATTTAGAGAAAGCTAGAAATTGGGAGAAAAGGAAGATACTGTCCAGCTGTCCCTGTTGTTTAGGTATTCAGAGATACAGAGAAGTCTCATATTCTGCTTTTGTTGCAGAAAACAAAAAAAGATGGTGGCTTGGCGTGGATACTCCTACCATGGGGACAGGGAAGGGAGATTCCTGTGATTCCTGCAGGAAAAAAAGAAAGAAAACATGAGGAACCACAAAAAGATGTTTCAATCCGTGTCTCAACTTGAAGTTCCTGTCTGAAGCCAAGCAAGACGATGCTCCTTGCATTGCCTGTTGGCAAGGCACTGCTGAGGCATGAGCTAACACTCCTCATGTGAGGGAACTAATAAATAAATCATGTGGTTTGCACTTATTCTTTGTGTCAGATCATGTTTCTGCATTTCGGTGTCCCAAATAGAGCAGTGGCACACCGGGCAATGTTCTTACTACCAGTGCTGAGCATCAGCTGGAAAAATTATTCCTCCAGATTCCTGGTGGCTCTGAAATAATGCAAATCCATTTCTTATGTCTGTTGTTTGTTTCAAATTCTTGCTCACTCTGGGTTATCTACCAGGGGTGGTGTCACCTGTCCAGATGTGCCTGAAGGCACTGGGTAGACAGTCATCATCTCTGGGAGCCAGACTAAAGCAGGGAGATGAGGAGGGGTGAGATGTACTCACCACTGGGACTTTCCCACCCACACCACTGTCCCAGCCTCCTGGTCAGATCTTTGCTTCCTCAGGAGTTAAAATCCCCCATTCCCATCTCTGAATTCTGGTATCCATCTCAGGCGAGTGGAGCTCCATCCTTCCTCCCATCCTGACCCTTCAGCAGCAGCCAGCTTTTCCCACCCCTTGTACTGAGCCAGGCAGTGACCCTGTTTCCTTCCCCAAGCTTACAGACATGTCAATGATTGACACTTCATGATTTCCTGCTCTGCTACTCCTAGGCTGAGACTGGAAGCAAAAATCAAACCAGCTGCTGGATTCAAGAATTTCAGACTCAGAAGAATGTGGCTGTGACACCCAGTGCTTCCTTGGCTTGGAGGGCAGCATGAAAATGAAGATCCTTTCCTTCCCTGTTTTCCTTTACTTGCCCTGATAACACCCGACTTTTTTATTCCTTTTTTCTTTTCCTTTGACCATCCCCAGACCAAGCCCTGCTAAAGCTGCAAGGGCAGCCCAGCTGATCTATCCAAGCACCACTGAGGAGTCACCATTGTTTGTC
This sequence comes from Falcunculus frontatus, assembly GCA_013398115.1. Taxonomy (NCBI): domain Eukaryota; kingdom Metazoa; phylum Chordata; class Aves; order Passeriformes; genus Falcunculus; species Falcunculus frontatus. Next base: position 774,471 of record VZRV01006242.1, on the reverse strand, counting down.
CAGCTGGTTGACATCTAAAGGCTGGTCTCAGAGGTCTCAATTAGGGTTTGGGGCTGACTCGCCTCCACCTCTCCTGGGAAGAGGTTTTGCCTCTTCTGCTCAATTATAAACAGTGTCTCCTCCACGTGCAGGAGAGACCAGGAGGGAGGGAGCTTTGGCTCTGCTTTAGTTGTTACCTCTGAAGAGTAATTCAGAGGTGTGCATTGCTATGAAGACTTCACAGATTGCTCTTATAATGTAAAAGGCCCTTGATCTGCTCTGTTTGTGTAGAGCACAGAGGCCAAATTAATTAATTGGACAGAGCCCCATTTCATTTGGATGCCGTGCCCCTCTCTCAGAGGGTGCTGCTGGTGGCAAGTGATGCTACACAGAGATTTCTCCCTGATTCCCTGGTGCTGGAGTGACTTCTGTGCCTGCCTGCCATGTGTCTGGGTTTTTTTTATTATTATTAGCAGAGTAAAGAAAAGGCAGAATTCACACAAATCACCTTTCATACATTTTACATGAGAAACGTTGTTACAAAAGATTCCAAAGCTCAAATACCAGTGCTGAGAACTTCTGCTCTCTGTCTCCTGCTGTTCCCAATGCTCTTTCTAGCCTGAAAAAGAAAAAAAAAAATGTTTCAGGGTATGTTGAGAGAAGTATTGGCTGAGATCGGAGCTGCTTCCCTGGAAATATTAATCCACCAAACACGGATGAATCTCCTGGAATAATCCTCTCTAATGCACGTTCAGGAAATCAATTCACTGCTTTATTCTTTAATCCAGAAATCTCCAAGGAGGAGGAGGAGGGAGAGGATGAACGGAAGAGGATAAAAAATTGGCACTGCACTTAAGGAAAAGAGAGAAAGCCGTGTCTTTGGTGACAGCAGTGACACGTCCTTACAGGCAAGTGGGAAGGATTCACCTGCAAACACTGAAGCTCTGGGCAATGCCAAAATATGTAATTTCTTACCCATGCTCTAGCATTTAGCTCTGCATTAAAGCTGCTAGAAAAGGGTGGGTGCTAAGGCAAAATTTGGGTGTTGTACTCCCAGCTGACTCCAAGCACAGAATCCCCAGAGAACAGATACCGCTCTGAAATGTTTGTTGTGGTCCTGGATCCAAACCCCGTGTCCAGGTGCAGAGCAGCCTGTGTTCCACCAGCCCTGGCTCTCCTGGAAGGACAGCCCAGGGCTGTGCAAACATTCTCAGGTCACCACTTTGTTGCAGTGCGTGTCCTACTTAGAGGTTTCTGCAAAATGAGATTGCAAGGACGGGGGTTTACGCTGAGCTCCCGCTGCTCCAGGTGGCTCCTGCAGTGGGAACTGCATCCTCCAGCCCTTTCCAAAGCACAGTTGTGTCCCAGATGGGCTGAAATAAAATGAAATAAGAGATCTCAATAAATTACTCGTCTGAAGACCTCCTCTCTGATATCTGATTATGCTCCTGCTGATAATACTTCTTGTTCAGGGGGTTTATTTTGCTAAATAACCAGTAAATTACCAGGGTCTGGGGTGCACAATAAGAGGACACATCCTCCCTCCCATGAGCCTGGGGACCCGTGGGGGCCCTGTCTGCTCCCCCAAACCTGCCCAGAGGTTTTGTGGAATGGAGCAGGGGAATGGAGGGGTTGGAGGGAGGATGGTGGAGGAGGCAGAGAAGATCTGCAGGCTCTGAGGAGCAGGTTGGTCTCAGCAGCAAAACCACACAAAGGTGACTGAAACCACGAAATTTGTGACACCAGGTTTGTGGGCATGTTTAGGGCAAAATTAAAGCAAAGCATAGAAAGGCTCCTGTGCCCAGCCAGGGTCCACACCAGCTCTGAGCATCTGAAGGGCTGAGGATGAGACTCATGGAACATCCACCTCACCTGTAGCTCACACATGGGAGAGACTGTAAATGAGTGGGTTTGTCTGAAACTTGGTAGGAGAGGGGTGAAAAAACCCAACATGAAAGGAGTTTAACAGCTGCAATGAGCCTAAACGGTTGCACAGGAAAATCCCCTGTCACCCACAAACAGTTTGCCTTTAATGAGAATGCAGGACATGCACGAGTAGGTTGCTAATTCTTTGTGTAAAACCCTCCTGGTACACGTGTATCTTTCCATTGTCTTCCATGGAAGTGGGATTGCAATTTTTTTTTTTCCTTTGGAGCTGAAATTAAAAAAAATTTTTTAGAGAATAATGAATGTCAAAGTTGCACAAGATCATGCCCAGTGTTTGGATGAGTGAGTCACTCACAAATTGGGAGTTGTACAGAGCAGGGGAAAGCAATTTGGGAAGGGATTCGAGGGATCAGCCAAAGCTTTCCTGGCTGCTACTTCCTCAGTCAAATCACTAATTTTTGTTAATCCTTTGCAAAAATCTGGTGATTTGGGAACAAAATTTTACAGTACTCAGTCCTGCTTTAGGAGGCCAAATCCAATTACTGGATAATGGGACTTTGGCCTCCCAGGAGCAGAGATGCTTTGGAAGATGTGGGTTTATATGGGGGTTTCTTCTCATTCTATTATTGGATTAAAACCTACCCCACCCTTAATCCTGCACCAGGAACCGTGTAAGCAGGAGCTACACCAGTCTGGAAACCAACTGGAGCATAAAACCCCTGGCACTGCTCAGAGACACCCCCAAGAACCGCACCGCAGGAGGATTGGTGTTTTGGAGGTGTTGGTAGAAGGTAAATGCTCTTTTTTAAACCCAAGTTGTACTTGTGGGAACTAAGACTGTTCTTCATGTGTTTTTCATGCTCTGAGGAGAGTTACAAACAAAACCAGAGAAATTATTTTGAAGAGAGAAACCAAATAGAGAAGAAAGAGGAGAGCACTTGATGCTGCCGGTGGGAGCTTGATGCCCTGGACTGCAACTCCCTGCCATTGCCCCCCCATCACCCTATTTTTAATTACAAGCAGCCAAACTGTAAAGACCTTAATGGACGTCTTAATTATTGCATTAAAGTTTGAAATGGAAAATTCCTCATTACGTGCCATGCAGTAGGTCATGGCTGCAATAAACGGTGATATTTTGCTTGTTACAGGACTGGGTGCCCTTTGAGAGCTGCTGTCTTTGGGGCATGTCCCAGCCCTGGGGAGCTGCCAGGTGGATGTTAGATCAGGTCTCTGCTGTGAGAGCATCTGCTTGTGTTTTCCAGGCAAAACTATCAGCGAGGAGTGCTCTTTGCTATCCCTTTTCTCCTCCAAATAGTGCTACTTTTCTCCTGTGTTTTGCTTTCCATCTGCTTGAATGTGTTTATTGATTTAGTGTTATGCAAACTGCAATAAAACAGGATCCGTCTAATGATCTCCAGCCAGCTATGGAATATATCCCAAACGATTTAAATACAAACCAACCCCCAGCAGCAGTGCAAGGTACCTGTCACTGATCAGCCTTTCAGGCCCTTTTGCACTGTGCCTGTCCCTGCTTGCTCAGGGTAGGCTGGAAAGCTGAGATCCAACCTGGGACACTGACAATTTAAGAAATGTGGCAGAAAAAAGACAGAAAAAAGACCAAAAAAAGAAAAGAATAAAAAAGAAAATATTTTAAAAAAAAAAAATACCAAACCCTTCTTTTCTCTCAGGCTCTGCACAGTTGGAGAAGAGAGCAGGGTTTAAGGTGGGTCTGTGGCTTCTTAGAGCTGAAAAGCTTTAAATCACCTAAATGACCTGAAAGGTCAAAATAGCTCAAATGTGCATGTCAGAGGTTGTTGATAACTCTGTAAGGGGAGCAAAAGGACAGGAAAAGTTGAAGATAGCTTGCCTTCTGCTTAATTATCCTCAGCATCGTTTTCATGCCACCAAGTTTCATGTTGGCTTCTGAGCACATTGAGGAGAAAATTAGAGGAGTCTGCAGTACTTACAGATACTCTCTCGATTACATGACCCAACACATGAAGTGCTAAAATTCATTTAATGGCTATTTCTCCTTTTAGAATGTCTCCAAAACTTTTCCTCCCCACAGTAACTGTGCAATTGCCCTGTGAGTGATAGTGAACGCTGTGACAGCAAATCCTGGGGCTCCCAAAGGCAGCTCCAGCCACGAGAGCCATCAGCCAGGGCTGCTGGTGGGCAGGGCCAGGCTCCGCCAGCTGTGCCAGCCAAACCATCCGCACCAGCCACGCTACCCGTGCCAGCTGTGCCAGCTGTGCCGGGGCCGGGCTCGGCAGCTCTCGCCGGCCAGGAGCTGCCACATCCCAGATCTCACAGCTCCCTCTGTTGGCATCTGCTCGAACCTATCAGCGAGGATATAAAATGGATTGGAAATGGTTTGGTTTGGTTTTTTTTTTTTTTTTTTTTAGCACGATCGCCATGTGGAAGGTGATCCGCCCGCAGGGTGTGTCCCAGCTCACCCGAGAATCACTTCCTTGGTGTCATTACTCTTCACAAGCGATATTGGATCATGTGTGCTGATGCTGTACTGACCACAGCTCTGCTGAAAGCAGTTTTGCGTTCATTTTTCCAAAATCAGTGAGAAGATGTAGCTGGATGAACTCCGAGCCTGATGTACAAGCACACGCGAGGATGCCGTGAAAATCTGCCAGCCCAGATACTCTCCCAGCACAGCCTCCCCTGGGGAGTCAATCACATCAAATACACTCCTCTGTCCCTCACTGATCACACAAATTAACACCTCTGCAGTCAAAGGAAAACCAGAGTTTGCAAATGATTCGCTGCCTTTATTTTTTTTTAGGTCCTTCCATAACAAAAACTCGCAGACCACAAGCTTTGGCTTAAACAAATAACAGTACAGATATGCAAAACGGCTTCAATACTTCACCAAGGAGATATGATGATAACGAAACCTAAGCCTCAAGTGTAGGTCAAATATTTAACTTACTGGCCAGTTACAGAGACAGATAACTTGGACAGCTCACTGCAATGTTAGCTGGATTCACAGAGAAGGCACAGCCAAACACTCTCCTTTGAAGATCAGTTCCAAATTTCCCAGCTGCCAGATCCAAGGGGTGGCCAAGCAGCCTGATTCAAACGTGAATGATTTAAACTCAGCAACTCCTCCACAAGAAATGGTGCAACCAGCAAAGAGAACCAGAATTGACTCCTCCTGCTCCTGGCCTGCAGCGCTGAATGGGCAGGGAAGATATTCTAAAGCCCCACAAAACCCATGGGGCTTTTTTCTATGTCACTATAGAAAAGGCCATGCAAGCAATCTGCTCAGGCTGGACAAAGGACAAGCTGACAGAGATGGCTGCACAGCCTCGGGCCTCTTTGGCAAGCCTGGCTGTGTTTGTGTTTGTTGTTACTGGGTGTTCTTCCCAATTTACCCACTGATTTTAAGACTTCCCAACAGCCTTCCTGGGTCCTGGCTCTGCAGCACTGACCTATGGAAGCAAACGGCCTTTCAGAGAAAAAAAGAGCACAGAAGCAGAAAAAAGAAAATTCTTATCTCTCTGTCCCCAGCCAGGCCACACTGATTCTTTATTCTCTTGGGAAACCATCAGGCAGTTGCATCCTTATCTCTAAATCTGCCCAGTAAGGGGCTCAGCTCAGCTTAGTGATACCCATTAGTGTCTCTGCAATTAAAAGGCTGTCAGTAATTTCACTACAAACCAGGCTATTCAGAAACTTTAAATGGCTCCAACAGGTCTTCCAAGAAGAAATTCGGCCAAAAGAAAAGGTGAGGAAGAGGATAATTGGAGGGTTTTTTTCACCTGCACCTAGTGTAGTTTTCCCTGCACTGCAAGGTCCTTAGGAAATCTGCTCCTCAGCCCAAGTTTTCTGGTAAGCACTAGAGAAACCCAAGAGATCCTTTCGGGCTGCAAGCAAGGGGTGGAAAGAGAAGCAATGAATTGCTTTAATATGAAATTCACGTTTAAAACTGATCCTACAGAACCAAACACCGAAGGTTGGTAGATCCTCCCCTTTGAGAAACAGCGTTGGATTTGGTGGGAGTACCACTCAAAACAAGCATGCAGAATCAGGCCTCAAGTACATAAAATATAGGATTTGGTGCCTAAATTTTTAAATATTTATAAATAACTTAAGACATTCAGGCTCAGAGGTGTCTACAGCCATGTATTTCCCTCTGATACAGGGAACCACAGGGATCCACATCCCTGTGGATCCCCGATGCAGAAATTTGATTTATGCTTAACACAGAAACAAAACCTGCCCATGCCAAACTCTTTGGAAAGTCTCCCTTGGCCCTCTGAGAGTACGTGGAGGACACATCTAATCATGCAGAAAGCATTTGGGAGTTGTAGATCCACAGCACCGGTTCTTCCTATACATTCACAGCACCTGACAAAACAGCTCCAGGGGGATTCCTCAGCTGTTGCTGCATGGCGAGGTCAGCCCAGCTAAGCCTGAGCCCGGGGGACAGCTTAGCTCTGCTCTCATGATGGAGCTGGTCCACCTGGGCTCAGGGCTGGGGTTAGGCCACCAGGGAGGGAAGGGAGACCTCAAGCCCTTGAGCAAAGCCAGGGTTGGCTTGGAGTCCTCTCCCAGCTCCGTGACAGCAGTACTGACACAGCCCCATGGCCCGGGGTCCAGGGCACACACCCAGCCACACATTCCCTGAAGGGAAGCCTGGAATTCACCTCACAACCCTGGAAACCTGGCTGGTACCTGCCGAGCAGGCTGCAGAACAAAGGCACGCGCGGGGGTTAAGGTCAGAGGTACTCATTGGGATGTTCCTGTCGCACCTCAGAGGACACCCGGTGGCACAGCAGCCCCAGAGCCAGGCGGTCCCAGGACAGCAGAGCATGGAGGCCCCACTCCCACATGGAGAAGCAGCTCCCCTCAGGAGGGCATGGAACCACAGCAGCCTTGGGAGACAGGCCAGGTCAGCTGCTTTGGCCACAAGGATATTTGTCCACTTGACGCAGACTGGGACAAACTGGTCCCACAGATCGTATCCTCAGTGGAGATGTTGAGCTGGATGGCTCTGCAAGCCACCAGCTACAGCCCTGAGCAAAAAAATGAACTCTAAATTTCTTTTCTCCCATGGGTTCTATCCAGACCCATTATGTACTTGGTTTCAGCACTTCTTTTTCCTGTTAAAACACCTAAAAAAAAAAAAAAAAGTTCTTTGGCACTTGTGCAAGAATGACCCATAGATGTGACACTCTCCTGTCCTTCAGCTGCTTCCTGGGCTCATCCCTAGAGATCCACATACACAGAGTCTGTGTCCACCCTCTGGGCCTCTCCAAACAGGAGGAATGTGCAGAGCCCAATGCTGTTCACAGCAGCCACCAGGTTGAAAACAGAAATCCAGGAGCCAGTGGTCTCGATCAGGTATCCAGCCAGGTACACACAAATGACCCCTGCAGCCAGAGAGAAGAGAAACACATGCAAAGGCTGTGGGCTAGATCCTGCCCTCTGCAGGGAGAGGACTCCCCAGGGATGGATGAGCTGCAGGAAACTACTTTACCTAGGAGGGCTCCACCTGTATTTGCAACCCCTGGAAAGAAAAGAGAGAAATGGTGTGAAAAGAAATTGTGAAAACCCGTGGACATGAGTGGCTTCATCACAGCTCCCACCAACCCCGGGTCTGCATGTTGGGCAAAATGCCTTTCTGATCATGGAATCACTGACTGGTTTGAGCAGGGGTGAAGCTTAGGTGATGGACCTCATCTCATTCCATCCTCCTGCCATGGGCAGGGACAACTTCCAGCACTGGCAGGTTTCTCACAGAAGGAAGCTGAGACTGCACACACAGAGCAGACACTGCCCAGAGCTGCTCCTGCTCAAACCCTGATGCTGGTGACCGTGTCCTCCCCACAGACGTCACCTCTCCAGCACAGAAAGCCCACAGAATCCTTACCAAACAGCAAGCCAGCACACGAGGGGGCCAGGTCCTGCACATTTACTGAAATGCCACTGGTGAGAAACAGAGAGGGAAAATAAATGGCTGTATGAATGGAACACAGCTGCTTTTCCATCACCTACACAGTCTGGTTTGGCAAACACAAGGAAAGGTCCCGGAAAAGAAATGGCACTGGCAGGAGAAAGGAGAAGCTGAGAGTGAAGCAGGTGAATATCAGAAGGAAAATAATTCCACTCTAAGTGTTCAGAGGGGTCACAATGCAATTCCCCTCCTGCTCCATCTCCCTCATACTGGCTGGTCCAAGCCTTTCCCCATGCTAGAGGTTTGCTGGATCATTTCCAATCTACCAGACACTGAACTCCACCAGCCTCACAGGGTCCCAAACACAACGCTCAGGCAAGTGCCAGTTCTTGTTCTCACAGCCAGGACAGAGGCAGCCTCCTCTGAGACCCCAAAATGCCAAACGTGGAGGAGAGCTGAGGGTCACTGTCCCCACAGCTCTCCTTACCTGTGGTTAAAGGTCTGCAGTCCAACAGAAGCTGAGGCAAACACTATTGCTTTGCAGAAACTGGAGGTCTGGCCCAGGCACAAAGCAAAAATGCTTGAGACGCCAGAGCCAATGACCTGGAAAAAAGGGAAAATTAAACACCACAGCACATTTTCTGTAAGGAAAAAAGCAACTCCTGTCATGAACAAACTGTTCCCTTTTCCAATGGCTAGAGTTAGTGTGCACCAGGTGCTTCTCTTTTTTTTTTCCCCAATGTCCTTCGGTGTCAGAGGTCTGTCCAGAGGGACGTGATGCTGCAGAGCAGAGGATACACTGTGTTCTCACCCAGCATTTCTATTTCTGTTCACCCTCGTATTGCTGCTTCCTCAGTATCTAAGGGGTCATTTGGAATGACCACAGAGAGGTTGTGAAGGAAAACCCCTTCAGAGCACATTGACTGTGCTCAATGTTACCATTGGTCCACGCTCTGTTCCTCAGCCAGGGTTTTCCTCTGGATTTCCTTTCACACACACCCTGACCACCAGTTAATGTGCAAAGCCAGAAAATCTTTCCTTTTTCCACCTATAACCCCCAACCCAGCTCCATACAAGGTCTAGTCTGCCACATGATCAGAGTTTAACTGGTAACTCAGGTGTCTCCCACAACTTCAGCTCTCTTACCTGCATGAATTTACGAATGGTGATGGTTCTGTACCCTGGAAAAGAAAGGGACACTTGGAGTTAAGCACAGCTCACCTTGTTGTCCAGCCAGGAAACTACAACATAAGTAGATTTCAGATGCCCAGATTTCATCTCCAGGTGGATATTATGAATGACATCAAAGTGAGCCCCAAACACATGGATTGGACACTGGAGAATTTATTCTGCATTTGTATAAGAACCTCCCATTGTCTATTTGCTGGGTCTTCTCCCTACCAACAAGGCCACCTGCTCCCACCCAGGTCCTCTTCCCGCATCACATAAGAGCTGAGGAAAAGCTGTAAAGAGCTCTCACCTTGATTGATTAAATGATCAGACAGAAATCCACTGAACAAGCTTGTTGGAATTGCAACCAGCCAGGGGACTACATTAAACACCCAACCCTGAAAAGAAGTGAAAGTCAAGAGAAATTTGTTGTCAGAGCTGAGTTTGTTCACAAATATTTTGACAGTCTGTGGTACCTGTAGAAAGGAGAAATAATGAAGCACTTAGGACTTGTTGCAGCATCGCTACCCCATTTGCAGAGCCAGCTCTCAGCTGCACCATGAGCCACTCCAAGCTCTGTAAGGGGGCAGATACATCACAGGACTGCAGCATTTGTAGAGTTGTTGTCTTTCCTTCTTCCCCAGCAATGCTGCATCCAGGGGAGAGGCAGAAAACTCTGGGGAAGAGGGATTAAATGTGGCAAAGTTTACTGCTCAGCAAGACAATGTGGCAGGGAGCCACAGAGCCCTGGGAAGCTCAGTGCAGATTTCCTGTGGGTCCCCAGGAAAGCTGCTGGCAAAATTTCCAGCAGCTTCCAGCTCGTTAGCAGTGTTACTGTGTGAGGCTGAGGGAGCATAGCTGGATTTTCTAATGGCAGGATTAGGTAACATTATGGATAGCAACATCCTTCGGCCTATTTTCAATTAAGTGAGCTGCAGCTGTAATCACAGACGATTACTGGGCAGCTGGATTACAGCTGCTCAGGGGCACTTTGGTGCCCAGATCCCACAGGAGCTGAAATCAGTGTGGGCTGGTCTGGATTTCATCTCAGCTGGTTGAACCTACTCTTCCATCCATGCACCCATCAGCCCCAGCATTCCCTCTTTGCTCAGAGCCCACTACCCTGTGCAGGCATCTCCCCTTCCTCTCTGGCTTTGGGACGCATGGGAGGGCTGAATAATCTTGGTTTTGAATAATCCTGTTAAAGGTGCTCTTGGAAATCACACCAGGGTCCATCTGCATATTTCCATGCCTTTGAAATTTGGGTCTTGGTCATTTTTGAAAATGTTACCCCGTGGGCTTTGTGGGGTGGTGCTTCTGCTGTCTGTTAACACCAGCAGGGGCTGCTCAGCACGTCAACCCCAGCCTTGTCTCATCCCACAGCCCATCACCCTGAGCCAAACCCTCCATCACCTTCACTCAGGTGGCCACAGGCAGCTGCCCAGCTCACCTGCAGCAAGGGATTTCGGCCAGCAGGTGACACAGGTTCCCCACACTAGGGATTATCATCCATCCTTTAAAATCAAGCGGCCTCAGACCCTGTTTTAAACTGCATGAAGCGATTATCAGCTGCAGGAATACTCTATAGAGCATCTTACATAAGGGCACCGTGATATAATGCTTAACAGATGGTAAATTACTGCTGCACAAGCACATTACTCGAGGTGCACAGATCTTGTCACAACAATATGTTTGCTGGTTTAACACATGATTTTAATATAAATATCAAGTATGCCATAAAGAGCTTTACATGTGTAATATGAAAAGGCATTTGTAAGCAGCTCTGGAAATTGTAAAAACCTAACAGAGCCATTGTGGGAAAGACTGTCTGAGTTTCTGAGAACAGGATGAAAACACCAGCTCTCGGCCCAGATGAGTATTGCCTGGCTTTCTGAAAAATGGGAGTACCATTTGTGCTGAGGAGAGAGCTTCTGTAGTATTTCTGAAGTACACATTATTAATGGTAATTATCATTTTCACAGGCAGGTCTGAGCTGTACAATGTTAGTCCAGTTAAAAACCCTGTAAAAAAACTAGGAGTGAATGGTGGTTATTTGCAACAGCATAATGTCATGAGTTTTGTGCTAATTGAAAACCACCCTTTCCTCAGGAGAAAAGCAGACTAAAACCCAATACAACCTGCTCTTCCCTGTACGGAGGGTGCCCCAGCTCTGTCACCCTTCAGCATCCTTAAACAAGCAACTAGAAACCAGCCTCTGCAACTTAGAGAGATCTCCAAAAACATGTGCAGGGGGGCCACGGCTCCCAACCCCGCAGGGAAACCTCCCACCTCCTCCTGCCTCCCAGCCTGCTCTCACCAAACCCCTCTGCCATCATCTTCCTCCCTGTCCAGCCCCTTTTGGCAGGTGCCCAGCACAGCCTCCTCTGAACGGCAATGCCTCTGCTTCGGAGCCAACCCACCTTCGAGTCGGGAAAAGTTTCCTTAAAGAAAGTTGGCAGCCAGGAGAGGAGAGTGAAGAACGTGCTGGCCGTGGAGAGCTGAGCGATGATGACAGCCCTGGAAACACAGAGCGGAGAGGAAACAATCAGCAGTGACAGGTCACTGGGTGCGAAATGGGCACTCGCTGTTTCAGCTCCTAATAGAAACCCCTCGCAGCACTGCAACCGCTTCCTGAGATTTCTGTCATTGGTAACTTCTCCTCTTGGCTTCCTGAGAGTTTTTTTATTCACGGATAACCACTCCTTTCAGCTTTCTCCTTGCAGCTTGTTCCTTCGCTGCCCCATCGCACAGCCCCGGGGCCAGGCGAGGTTAATTGAAGCGCTAATTATGCCACTGCATTTCCCACCGGTCCTTGCAAGAGCCCTCCTGCTCCGAGAGGTGTTGTTTAGGGTTTTCTAGGGATTTGTTATCAGCTCCATTGTTATTCAAAGCAGGAATGGGTTTGCTGCCCTGCAGCCCCATCCTCCTCCTCCTCCCTGCCTTAAAACAGCCCATGGGAACACGCTTGGATGAGCTTCAGCACCCGCTGCAGCATCCCAAAGGAAAAATGGCCATTAAAAAGATGTTTGCCAGCAATAAGAACGCAGCCTGTGCCACCCAGTGCCCCTGAGCAGCAGTTCTTAGGAGCCCATTACAATCAGCATTTCTAACAAGACCCGTGGAAAATATCACTCCCGAGGAGCACAGGACTCATCCAGGGGGAACGGCCTGGCAAGAGAAAGATTTGCCAGTAACATTCGAGCCTGACAGTCCTCTGGCCAGAACATAAGCCACCTTTGCCAAGCTTACCTTTTCAGTTATTTATACAGAAGGAATTAGAAAACCGGTTCTGCTTCTCAAATATATAAATAAGTGGAAAAAAACCACAGAGGCAGAAGAAATAAACCCAGAGAGGAGAAAAAGGAGGATGCTCCCCAGCCTGGCCAATGCATGCAGCTGCCTACCAGATCGGTGCCTTCCTAAACAGCTGCTTCCAGGGAACTTTGGTCTGCTTGGATATCGAGAGGCCTCTCGTTAAATAGTCTATGGGGATGATGAGTTCTGCAGGGAAGAAAACATCCAAAGGAAAGCTCTGGTCAGTAATTGTCTGTACAGCTGGAGGCAGCCCTGGGACACTGATGTACAAGCACTTTTAATCTCCTTCTAACCCTTGTTTTTTTGGCTCTACCAGCATTGAAAGCCCATGAAAACACCTTGTTACACTGACCAAAATTTTTCCACACCCCTCCCCACCCAGCTACCTTCCCCCACGTGTTATATCTCTTTTATAATGGAACAAAAGTCCCTTGGCAGGGACCAGGTTTGGATTCTGTGCAGCACCAGGCACACACCCAGCTCCCAGTGAGCTGGGCTCCTACAAACCACGCTCACCCTAATAATGCTGTAGCCAGGTGTAATGGTTTGTCCATATGTGGAATTACTCCTAGACAGTTATTTGGGAAGAGATATTGTGGATTAACTGGTTTTTAAAAGCTCTATGTGTAGATGCTCTTAGTTTGGAGTAAGTATCTTGCCCTGCTTTAGCTTAATCCACTTTGAAGATCACGCTCTGTTTTGTGTTTTCACTGGTGCTTAAAGAGAACTGAGGAGCCAGATCAGGCTCTCAGCAGTGATATAATCCAGCATGGGACTTGAAATAGGAAATCAGCATTGCAAGAGCTCAAATCCTCGTTTTTGGGTTGGGGATCTTGGGTGAGACACAGCGTGTATTATAGAACACATCTGAGCAAAAGGCCTTTTTATAAAACCAGGCATGATCTTGGAAACACACAGGATGTGCAGAAAATAATGGAGAGGAATCACTTAGTTCCCAGATCCTTGGGAGCACTGTCAGCCCCAGAGATGCAGCTGGACTCACCTTTCTCACTCAGGAGGTATTTGCAGGTGCAATAAACCCAGAGCAAAGTGAGCAAACCGGAGAAGTAGAAAACACTTTCCCAGCCGTACCAGTCCAGGAGGAGAGATCCTGCACCACCGATCACCAGCGTTCTGCAAGGGAAACCACTCGGATTTACTGGCCTGGCTGAGAGCTCAGACTGAGCACATCGATGGGAAACTCCCTGGGGCCAATGCTGCTGTCACTGAACCACAGAATCCTAACATGGTTTGGGTTGGAAGGGACCTTAAAGCTCATCTCATTCGACCCCCTGCCATGGGCAGGGACACCTTCCACTGTCTCAGGCTCCTCCAAGCCCTGTCCAACCTGGCCTTGGACACTTCCAGGGATCCAGGGGCATCCACAGCTTCTCTGGGCAATCTGTGCCAGGGCCTCCCCAGCCTCACAGGGGAGAATTTCTCTGTCACTGCATGTGTGGGTGCTGCCACCAGTCCCACCACGGCTCTGCAACCTGTCCTGTTCCCTGAGTGGCATCTCAGGCCAGATCCTCACTGGCAGCAGAAATCCCAAAGGGGCCTCACCCTTACCTACCCCACACTGAGAAATGGTCATTGAGGAAAGAAAAGGAGGTTTCTGGTGAGCAGTATCTCAGAGAATGTGTAAAACAGCAAAAGAAATGAGTACACTGGAAAACGAAGTGATTCAACACAGTAATATTTCTATTTGGCTTTAAAGCAACCCTCCCATTTAGAAAGGTAATTCTGATGGAGATCAGCAGAGATTGAGAAGTTCTGTTCTTCCCATCTATCAGAGAGGACAGGTGACCATATCAGGCTGACCCTTGCTCTTCCTACTGAATTGGGCTGTTTCCCATAGTAATTAAACGTTGCAAACAGTCTCCAAAGTCTGGTTTGAAAAGAAAGAGAAAACAATACATAAATCCTTGACAGGCACGACAGCAACTGCCTGAGGCTTCTGAGGCTTCCTCAGCTGCAGGCAGAGTCCTTGAGGACCCACAAATCCACATGTACTTTGGGCTGTGAGTTTTGCCTCCAACTATTTAATGGCATTTCATCACATACAATGCCCAGAGACTGTCACTCGCTGCTCACAGGCCTTTGAACTCACCCAAACTGGGATCCAGTCCCCACTGTGCTGTAGGTGAAGGCTCGCTCGCTCTCCCGGACCCTCTGGGACAGCAGGCTGGCCAGCGATGGGAAGTACACCCCTGAGAGAAACAGGAGCAAGGCAGGGAGCAGTAAGGCAAACCAAAAGCTAATTTTAAAGATCCAGAGTGAGCTAAACGCTGAGACAAAGCAGCAAAACCTTTGATGAATTCAAAACAGGGATATAAAATAAACTAAGTGGATCCATCGCCATCAAAGGTTTGTTTGTGCCTTCTCTGTAATCCCATTTCATCATCACCACTGCTACTGTAAATCCATCAGTGCCAATGCACTTCCCAGTGCTGCAGCTTGGCAAGAGGGAAGGAAAATCACCCCAAATTATCCAAAAGTTTTGGCAAGGGCCGAAATTTCTCCGAGTGCTTTGAAGTTTAAAAATGTAGAAAAACCAAACACGACCAGAGATGATTTCCGAAGCCAGCAGCCCCTGTCTGGCAAAGAGATTTCTACAGGGGAATGACTTGTCAGTGACTTTCTCTAGAAATGTCACTGTTTTTTCCCATGGAAGTTCTGGATGTGGAGGGAGTTTTGAGGCAGAGAATTGCTCAGACACCCATGGGAAGGGTTCATGCGCTGCAAACCACAGGATTTGCATCTGAATGTGCTGCACATGAGCCTCTGTGCAAGGAAGCCCCTGAACAGACAGACACACGGATGTGCTCAGGACAAGGGTCTCACCTTGCAGCAGCCCCATGAGGAACCTGGAGGAGGTCATAAAAACCAGATGGGCTGAAGTGATGTGGGTGAGCAGCGGGGTGAGGACTGTGAGGAACCCCCAGGCTGATGCTGAAAGGAGGAGGACTTTCTCACCTCCTATTCTGGAAGACAGAAAACACATTATCAAGGACAGGAGGGCAAAAGGGCAAAGCCCTCCACTGAAGACTCAAGTGCCTTTCCCAGTTTAGCCTGTTTTTAGGAGCAACCTTTCGGTCAAACCTGTTCTTGTCTTGGCCCTTGGGGAGTAGCTCTGACCTTTTCCCTTCCCACCTCCTGCCAGCACTGCCCATCCAACCCCAGTGATGCCAGAGATCTCACAGCACTGAGCCACTCAAGTCTCTGATGGTGGTGGGGAAGCCCAGATGCTGCCACCATTCTTCTTCTCTTCACCAGTGATGGTGTTTTCCACTTGCTCTATTGCCTCAGCTCTGCCTTTTACCATTGAGGTTTTTCCGGGTGTTTTCTTGCAAACTATTAAGGACCCTGACTAAATAGCACAGTGCACTGCATGGACCATGCACCCCTTCCAGGCATGTGCTCCTCACAAAAGGTTTCATAGAAAAGCTCTCTCACTGAGAAAAGATAGGCTGGGGAAAGGGACTCAAGCAGGTAATGATTCAGATCTTCCCTTACGGCCAGCTGGGGAAATTGTTTGGTTTTTAATTCACATGATACAATGGGGACACTTGGTTTTTCTAAACATGATGGAAACAGTATATGGGGACTTGCTTGAGAATATAGGGCAGAAAGACTGAAAGTGCTGAACTGAAAACAAAGATCATCTGTGCAGATCAAATAAAAAAAGCTGTATTCACAGAATCCTAGAATCTCTTCCAGGGATGAGACATCCACAGCTTCTATCTGGATAACCTAAACCACCCACATCCCTTCTCAGCTGGAGCTTCTCCCCATGGACACACTTCACCCTCCATCCCATCACTGTGAAACCTGGCACTGCCAGTGCTAAGACTGGAACTGAGGGGTCAAAACCAATCTAAGTGTCACTAAAGAAAGAAAACATGAGAATAATTTCCAGTACTGATCACTGATGTGTCCTCCAATAATCTGTGTCAAGCAGTAGCCCCAGAAGAAGCTGCTGAGCACGACGCCGGACTGCTTCTTGTCCCAGTCGAAGTAGGAGCTGAGGGCGACGGCGCAGATGGGCACGGTGACACGGGCACAGTACAGCAGGCACGTCCCCAGCAGCAGCATCACCGTCCACACACGAGACTCGGGCCTGCAGGGATGGAGAGCAAGGTGGGGAAAGGGCAGAGAGGGGATGCTGGGCACGGTGGGTCCATGCACAGCGAGGATTTAGGGGTCGGGTTTGCTTTGCGAGCCAAGTCTGTCTCGATAAAATAAAGGTCAGCACAACCCCCCCGAGGCACAGCGGTTCTGACACAGAGTGAATCCCATCTGCTGGCTTTTAGGAATGATGCCAACTTCATCCCAAACATTATTTCACCCCAGCAGCAAATGTCTGTCCACAGGCTGCAAGGTGGAATGGACTGCTTGGACATGGCTGGCTGTGGATGGAGGGAAAGGCAGGAAGGAACCCGGTTTGTTTGCTTTTCTTCCCCCAAAGAAGAAACTGTTCTTCATAAGATAAGGATAACAAAGGAAAGGTCAGGGCATGAGGTTGGAAGCACCTGCATGAGACACACCTCTTGGTGGCAAACATTAGTTATTTGGCATTCCTACCCATTCCCCAGGGGAGGTGATCTGTGTGTTACCCTTCCTAAACAGGAGGGATATGCAGGAATTCTTCAGAGAGACAAGACACGATGGGGCTGAAGAGCTCAGAGAGAGGAGCAAAATAATTAAGCCTGGACAGATAAGAAGTTTTAGATAACAAGAGTCAAAATATGTTGACAGAATGTATATTTCTGGTGCATGAATTCTCTGCCTCAAGAAAAGGGCTCCTGCAGGATGGAAGTGCATGAGAAACAATTTTCTCATCTCCAAGTCAGTGATGTGCTTCTGGAGCAAACAAACACATTTTGCTGCAAATATCAGGCCCAGGTGTAGGTAAATCCCTCTGCCTTCCCCCAGCCATGCCACTTTGGGTCCCCTCCTTTGCCAGTGAAATTACAGAGTTAAAAGCTGAGTAAGAACACCCACTATTGGTACTATTTGTATTTGATTATTTCTATGCCCAGAGGCCAGAGCACAAAGCACTGAGCAAACAGACTCTCTGCTACAGAGGAATTCACTGTACCAGGGCAGTAACCTCTGGGCTTTCCACCCTGCTAAACACACTCTCCATGTGGGAAACAACCCAGGTCACCTTTTATATCAAACAGAGCGTTGATTTCTCTGTACTGGAATTATGATAAATGTGGGTTAATCCCACACAGCACAAACCCATTTATAAAGGTGTAAATGGGCCGTCACAGCAGGGAGGTGAAGGAACAATGAAAAGCAGAACACAGCGGGCAGGTGAACCCACTGGAGGTGGATTTATTGCTGTTTCTTGACAAGGCAGATAAGCAGCTCAGTGCTAACCTCTGGCAGGAGGAACTGGAAGTGTTTCAGCCGGTGTTTAGAAGGTTGGAACTGCTGTTACTGTGCACACGCACGAATGCACAAAACAACACAGAAACTGGCGAACCTCACGTATCTTTGCTGGAGGAATGAGTAACCAGGGCTTGACCTGCCTCAGTCATTTGAACAGTCTGGGAAACACTCTCAAGAGTCCCTCCTGGGCTTACCCCGAGAGGAAGTTATCTTCAGTCATATCTCCACTTGCTGCGAAACCAAAGGTGGGCTGGTTTTTAATCACCAGCCCCAGCCAGTTCCAGGAACAGCAGCTCCACTGACTCCAGCTCACTACACAAAAGCACAGGGAAAACAAAGGCTCCTGGGTACTGCATGTTTGGGTCACAGAAACTCCAGCAGGACAACATGGACAGGAGGTTTTGGGTATAAATCCCCCACCAAAGGCAGAGGGCAGGTAGGGATAACTAGCCATGGAAAACCTTATGGAGAGCCCTCAGGGATGGGATACATCCAGGTACAATCCTGCCTGCCCTGCCCAAATGGGCTGGTACAACTCCTGCCTGCCCTGCCCAAATGGGCTGTTGCCAGTCCGGGGCCATAATCTCTGGTATCTCCAACAGCATGGCACTGATAAATTTGAGCTATTGAACCTGCAACAATCGAGGTGACAGAGTAAAGCATAGCAGCCAGTGATGTGTGGAGGTATTTTCTATTATTTAGCCACCAAGATAGTTTCTTAAATTGTGCTTTCCCCCTGCAGCAAAGGGAGACGTTTATGAGCTTTCACTGGAGCGGGGCTGAGCTCTGTCTCTCCAGTCATTCTGGTGTGCTCAGAATAACCTGCAGTTATCCTGATCAGCACAGCAGCATTTTAATACCAGATCAACAGCTCTTCCTTTTTCCAAAACCTTGTATGGCTCTGCAAGGTGTAACAGGGAGAGAAAAAGACCTGAGCATCTCAAGGAGTCTTTACTCTGTTTCTCTCCAGAAGCCTCCTCTCCAGCTGATGTTCCGACAAAACTCCAGGGATATATTTTTCTCTTGGCTTTTATTTTTATTCCAAAGCACTAGATAAGTCTCTGGGTATATGACACACTCTCAGTGTCCTCTTTGACTGCTACTCCATTCTATATTCTCTTCCTATATGTTTACTTGCATCAGTAGGGATTATGCTCACAACAAGTGGAGAATGTAACGATGGCTTCAGACTAACTCTCCCTCCATAGGCAGCACATCCAGCTAGGAAAATCCACACAAAGAATATGAGTGTCAAATGTAATCAGTAGCTGCTCACACCCACCTGGAAGCACGGCAGGAATGATTTCCCTGCAAGGACAATGACATGCTTGCATCACAGGAAAGAGCTTTGTAAATGCATTTTCTCCTAATTATAGTTATCACAGAGGCTGCAGATGACTCAACGTTCTGCTCAGTGCAAAACAACAACAGCAGAGGTTACATGGGAGGAACCTGGACTAGCACAAAGGCAGGAATTAAAACTCTCCTTCCAAAACTAAGGAATAATGACAAATCAAACAAAAGTTTTCATGGGTGACATCAGCCATCCAAGAAGTAGAACTTCACCAGTGTTAACAAATTAAATCTAATGAGTCCCCTGATGAGGGAAGGAGAGAGAAGCTGTGCTGCAGATAACCAGCCTAAGTCAGAGCACAGGAAATCACAGCCACTGCTGTCACTGGTGCCACCATGCCTGATTCACCAGCCAGACCAAGCATCTCCCACCAAGCATCCCTGTGCCAGTCCAGGCCAAGCCCTGGCTATGTGTGACAGACACTTCAGTGAGAGGGGCCAGCCCTCCACACCATCGGCAGGAGATCACTGGGGCTTGTCTGGAGCCACCTAATTGATTTAATTTGGCACTGTGTGATGGGGGGGGCTCCTCAGTGCCCAGACTGTGCCCTCCTGACCTGCCATCCCCTTCTCCTCACAAGAGACAGGCACTGCAGGTGCATCCCCTCCTGCAGTCACCGAGACCCTCTTCACCGAGCAAAGCAGCCATGCGGCTAGAAACACTTCCTATTTCACAAACCTCGAACCACCAAGACTATAATTAGCCCAAGCCCTAATGACTCTTCCTGGGTGGCTTTTTGAGCAGCCCTGTCTGATGTCCCTTGGTGCTCATCCTCCAAACACAGCCTTGGGCACTGGGTTGAAATGGCTTTGCTGGAAGCATCCCCTGATTTCCCTGAGACCCAGCTCCCACCAACCAAATGGATCCCCCACTCAGGGCACAGTGGTTAGGATGGATTTTCAAGGATGCCCGAGATCCCCAAAGGGACAAAACCAAGCTGAGCTGTCTGGCAGTGGAAGCAGAGCCAGCAGCACAGGGTATCTTTATTTGCAGTGTGTTTTCCTGCTGGAGGAATTTCTCCAGTAGATGCCACAGAGCAAATATTTATTCAACTTTATTTCTCTTGACTCGCCTCCCTCCTTTCCTCCAGTCTGCAGGGCTTTGGCAGACACTGCAGGTCACTGTTGAGATGGACTCTCTGCAGTTCAGGCTGTCAATTACATCCCAGTTTAGCCCCCTCCAAGGCACGAGTCTGGGCCGCCAGGTATTTTCAGGTGGTAAGAGAGCTGTGTTAGACAGCAAGACTACGAACAGCCTGTGCCAGCAACAGCTCTTGGCCAGAAGCCATCTGCAATATCTGTGGGTGTTTTCCATAACTGGAAGAAGAACTGGGAGCTGCAGCTCCTGATCTGCACAGGATGGGCACAGGTACCAGCAGCAGAGCACAACGCCCACCTCCCGGGGAGGGGAACCTCAGTTCCCCTCTCTAACAAGAGATTAGAAACAGTTCTGCGGGAGATGCACGGAGAGCACGTCAGTGCAGTCACCCCCCGTGCCCCCAGCCCTCTCGCTCATCCCAGCCACTGGCACTGGACACTCCCCAGACCCTGCCAGAGCCCGAGGGCAGGATGGGATGAGCCCACACGGTGGTACCGAGCTCCCAGCCATGCCACCAGCTCCAAACCCAGGACACCCAGCAGCCCAAGCACGAGGCCACCTCCCAGGGGAATGTCCCCAGCACAGGCAGCTGGTGCCTGGGGTGCCCCTGTGCCTGGTTGCCTGTCAACCATGGTATGTCAACACTGCCCTCCTCATCACCCATTCCCAGCCCCATGGAATCATTCCTCTTCAAAAACCTCTTTTCCAGCTTACCTGCCTATAGCTTTAATTTACAGTAACCTCCACCACAAGCAGGACTGACTGACGTGGCACCAACACAGCAGCCAGCAGACACTCCTGTGCCAGGAGATAATACCCAGGTTGTTATTTTTAACCCTGTTTGACAGTCCTTTCACTTCTCACTCTTTGTTTTTCTCAACAATTTCTCCTTCAAAATCTAACATGCTTGTCAGAAGAGAGGCTTGGAGCAATTTCCCCCCCCACCAAGTTGATTCTGTCATGCTGCAGACCAGCTCCAAGCTAATGATTTGTCGCTGTCAAAACTAGCTTTGGGGTTTAGAGGAGGGTTGTTGGATTTTTTTTTTCCCAATCCAGCTAACAGCCAACAAGAGCAGCACAGAGGACACAGGGCTTTTTTTCCTGGGAAAGCTGCTGGCTTCCTGTCCGCCTCCTGTGCTCAAGCTCCCTCCACAGAGCCGCAGATGGCAACAAAGTGGTGTTCACAAACGAGCTCTGAGTTTATTCCCTCTCTTCGTTTCTTGCTTTCGGCAAAAGCAAAGATGAAATTAGATTTCAGCAGCTCATATGAGCTGGAAGTAGTTGTTGAGTCCAGGTGGAGGTGGTGAGAAAACATAATAATAAAGCAGAGACGTGCTTTGCACACTGATCTGAGGGCATACATGGATCAGCCAGGAACGAAATGTGTGCCCTGCTTACATTTTCCACGTGAAAAAAGTTCTCAGCAAGGTCACGATTAAAACCAGGGTGAGGAACTTGTAAAACAAAAATCCCAACCACCAAAAAAAAGCCCACCCAACTAAAGCTGCAACATCATGTTGACAAAAGATGAGGGCACGGAACTCAGAAAAAAACAACTGACTGCTGTCTCCGGGCAAAGATCAGGTGACTGGAGACTAGCCTGTGGCCGGTGGTAGGACTCCTTTTATCTCTGGAGCTTAAAGAAACTGCTATAATCACCCCTTGTCTTCAGGTGTAGCCAGAGGCTGGGAGATGCAGAGTGGCTTCAGGAGTCATTCGCTTCCCAGGACACAGTGACTTTTTCATGCTGCATTTCTCTCCTGGAGGCATCATCCAAAATGTGAGCCCCACATCCACTGCTGGATCTGCTGGCGGCTTTGTGTGCAACCTTCAGCAACTGATTTCTCTTTTCACTGCTTTGGTCTTCCCTCAGTTAAATCAGAGATGCTTGAACGCATCCACTGGCCGAGTGGTCCTGCTTTGGCATGTGAGAATCAACATCAAGAAATGCTCCCTAACTGTCCAGATGTGCCACATAAGCACGAGGGCTTTTGCAAGCCCCAAAAAGAAATCCCCAAGTGCTGTTCTTGGAAGAGATGTGTGATAATGGAGCCATTGGAAACCTGCAGAAAAGTTTGGGAAAGGCAGGCAGGATAAAACACAAGGCAAGAACAGTGGAAGAGGAAGGAAAAGCCAGTCGAAAAAAGGGAGGACAAAAGAAGAAGCAGCATGAACAAAGGCGGAAAAATAAACCTGCCAAGATAACTGTTTATCTCTCCTTGCACTGACAGATCTTGGAAGGCTGCCTGGCATGTCTTTTGTTGGAGCATGAAAGGAGAACCCATGTCACTTCCCTCACTTGATAACACCTTGCCTCCATGGCAATAACTCGCTACTTGGAAACTATGAAAGTTATTTATTTGCATATACTGTTCACAAACTGTCCACCAAATTTACTTCAAACCACCCAAGGAGGTACTTTATAAAACTTGACCAACCTGCTTGCAAGATCTGGTGGCTCATTCCCCCTTTCTGCTCCCCCTTACTCACCCTCCACCTGCCCAGTTTACTTTAGGCCATAAAACCTCCATAAAACCTCCCCAAGCAAGGGCTGTGACCACGTGTGTCTGCACTAAACAATGGGGACATGATCTCAGCTTATGTGAAGTACAGCAATATAGATAATCATCTGATGGGCCTTGGGGTTATCTTGCTGCTCCTTCCCATTAACAGGATTCTCTCAATTATTAGCACCACTTAGCATGGTCAGAATCACTTAAAATGTCTGTCTCGATCAACAGGCTGTCTTCATCCCTTTTGTTTTGGAAAGTGTTATCTACGTTTTGCATTTTTTGAAGAGATTTGGGAAACAGGAGGGCTTGTTCTGGTCAAATGGTTTTTTGTTTTTTTCTTTTTTTCCTAGGGGAAAAACATGTAAATTAAAGTTTTGCTTCATGAAAATCTGGTGTAGGGTCCCACCACTCCCACTTCACAAAGACTTAGGGAAAATTTAGCAAGGGGGAGACAGAGAGAAGGAATTTTCCTAAGTGCTTTAGAGGGAAAGAATCTTCAAATGCTAAGCGCCTCTGTGCCAAAGGTCTTCTTTGAGACCCACCCCCTTACTCTTAAGGTGAGCGTGGATTTGATGAGACTTCCCAATCTCTCGCTATCAGCCTGCTGTCCCTGCAGAAAGCAATCCATAAACACCAACTTACCCAGCGGCCGATTGCTGCTGGAAGGGGGCAATTCCTCCCCTCGGCCTCATGTTCCTGTGCATTGGCATGGGTGCCACCTGTCCTGTGGCTGTCCCTCTGCTCTCCTGCCAGGGTGAGTTCACCACGGTGTGACCCCAAGGCAAGGGGGAAAGTGGAGACCCGGGGCTAGCCACCACAGCTGACATCAGTCAGCTCAAACCGAGCCACATTTCTAAAGCACTGGGAGTCCAGGGGCTCCCAGTTTGGAAAAGCCTGTCCATGACTTCCAGCTGCCCCACTGGTACCTTGGAATCATCATCTCACCCCAGCTCAGATGGGAGAAGGGGCTGGTCCTGAGGTCTTGGTGCTGAATGATTTCCCCAGGGTGGCAGAGAGGAGCAGCACTGCCCCAGGTGTCCCAATCTGCTCCAAACACTGGATCACCCTGCCTTTGCCTGTATTTTAAGGACTTTACATCAAGAGTGGTTCATGATGTCTAGCTACTGCCCAGCTCCTATTCCAGACTTTATCGTAATGAATGACTATCGCCAGTACAAACATCCCCGCTGCAACACTTCGATAAGAACCTCACAGCGCTTTTGTGTTTAATTCACTGATTACAGCCCAGAAATAAGCTCAATAGACGGGTTTTTCCCCCCCTGTTTTTCACAGAAATTCTCTATCTTCCCCCTTCCTTCTACCGTCTGTCCTGGAGTCCGGAGGGGTGAGCCAGCGGGAGCCGCCCGGGGCGGTGGGACCGTGTCCCTGCCGGAGGGCAGCGCCGGGGACGGGGACGGGGACAGGAGGGTCTCGGCCCGACGGGGAGCACCAGGCACCTCCGAAATCATCTCTCCGGGAACGGTCCGGGCCGCCCGACCCCCTCCATCCCGGAGCCGCATCTTTCCCAGGAGCTGCGGGAGGCGGGGGCGGCGGGGCCCGAGGATGCGGGGGGTGCCGGGACCGGGAGGGCACCGGCCGGGGGGATGCGGGGAGCGCCGGGAGAGCGCCGCAAGCAGCGGGGCGGCTTTCCCGGGAGCGGGTCCAGCCTTACCTGGACCAGTACGGCTCGGCGCCGCCATCCCGCCTCATGCCGTCGCGGGGGCCGCTGCCCGGGGGCACATTCCTGCCGCCGCCCCCCGCGGCCATGCGGGCAGCGCCTTCCGCCTCCCCGGCTCACATCGCGGCGGCCGCCGGCTCCCTCCCCCGC
>VZRV01006242.1:739790-749841 GCA_013398115.1 Falcunculus frontatus | reverse complement strand
GGGCGTTCGCCCCCTCCAGCACCGCGGGGTTCTGCTCGTTCCCTCTCCTCCGGTAATTACTGAAACCCCCATCGCCGACAGCGAGGGCAGGGAAAAGAGGGGACGGACCACGGTCTGTTCTCCCGCTCCCATACCCAGGCAGCGAATCGCGCCCTGCTCCCGCAGCTCTCACAGGTTTGCCGGCAGAAAAGTGCCTCTGCTTTTTAAGGATTAGAAGCGACTATGACATTCCCTTCCGAAGACAAAATAAATAGGGGTAACTGTTGTTACAGCTTGATTTAAGTTTGTTGGATAGAGGTGCTGCCTTTCAAGTATCTGCAAGAGATAATCAAACTCTTTTATGGAAATAAATAATTAAAATGATGGTTATCGCAGTCCACAACAAAAGGAATCGTGACTCACTTAAAGATCATGAGCGAGCAGACGGAGGAGCCTTGTTAAGGCATCGTTCAGGTAATGCTGTGGCCGATTGCAGCCTGGAAGCAGGAACGGCAAAACTTCAGGTCAGCAAAGGATGGAGGAGCTCCCGCACAGCCTGAGCAAGGTCGTTCATGGCCCCTGGGAAAGGTACCAGCGCTGCTGGTACCAAAACGCGCAGGTGCAGGGCAGACACCTCCTGTCTGCTACTCCTGCAGCCAGAAACCTCTAAATCCTTAGTGGAATTAAGCCTTTAGCAGACTAATATTTAGGTAATTCAAACATCCTTCTCCTAACATGAATCCTTGACAGGTCCCTGATGAGCAGTTTGCTACATAAATCAGGAGGCATAACACTACAATTGAGCTGAACCTTTGAGAGTGATATAGCAAAAAGGTTCCTTACACACCAAAGACAGCTCCAGGACAAGGAGGTTGCTGAAAAAGCAAAAATCATAAAGTCATACTTTATCCTTTGCTTTGGTATTTCTCCTTCAGAAAAAAAGAGATCCTCCCCAAAAGGCCTGTGGCACAGTCAGGCTCAGGCACAGTCACACGAGCTGCTGCCTGCAGAGAAAACAAATACAAGGAGCTTTGCTGCAAGTAGAGACTGAGGGGAACCACGTGTAGTTACCACACGGTAGCCTTCATTTAGTTGTAGGCTTTCCTCCCTTTATTTAGGCAGGAAACGAAACTATGAAGTATTTTTATTCACTCTGCTACTGTGCCCGTTTCCAGAAGAGGGAGCCAAGTCATGGCAAATTCAAGCCAAAAATGTGAACCATTGTTCAATGGATTTTGGGGTTTTTAAATTGCATCTATGTTTGGACTTCAGTTAACTTGAGGCAGGAGGGGAGATGAGCTCTGATGTAACTACAGAAGTGAAATGCATGTAATAAGCTCAGAAAAGAACTGAAGAGGCCTTGGGCATGGTACAGTAACCACAGATCCAGAAAAATTATGAACTCATACCCAGGTATGAGTGATCCTGTGTTCAGACTCACTGCTGAGGGATGCAAATATTTCCAACACTGAGACTGCAACACTGAATCATACTTTTAGTGAGTTAGTAATTATTTTGGAAATCAAGCACAAGCTTTCCTTATTTTTGTACTCTTTGGTTCCTCTCCTTGTCTTGCTCGGTGTCACCTCTTCAATTAGGAGCTTGACTAATTTGCCTCTCAAATAAGAAGCTACTTTCACTGTCCAAACCAGCAGCAGTTGAAAGTGTGTGAGTGCAACATCCATCACATTCACATAAATAAGTTTAAAGAGTAAAAACACAGACATTGTTCCTTTTACTGCTGTATGATTTTCTATAAGCAAACCTCCCACCAAGCTGAGTAAATGACAAATGGAATCAGCTCAGAAGACAGGTGCTGACTAAAGAAAATAATCTTACACAAGAACACAACCTCCTCTCATTTTTCCCATGTTCAGCTTAATCTGTCAAAAGATTAAACCAAACAAAAGATTATTGGGTTAATATATGACCTGACATTTACTATCACTGTAGTTTATCCATACAATGGTTGAATTATTTGAAGATTTTATGAAGTTAAGCATGGATTAAGATCAAATCCTGAAAGAGTGTGAAAGGAGCAATAGGCTCATACATTCCATAAAGGACAATTGTCTCCTGAAAGGACAGTCTGGCTGCAGCTTGAAAGCTCTCCCTAACCCAGAGCAGTTTTAATGCAACTTCTCCACAGAATAAAGAAAACACAGGTGGGTTTCTAGTGCTAAATAATCCAACCTGGCAAAATTACTAGGCAGCAATACACTGAAAAATAGGCAGAATAGCAGAGAAGTTGGCAAATTGAGCCTGTCTGTAAATGAACAGCAACTTCCATGCAGAAATTCATCCAGGTGGGATAAGGCAGCAGGATATTATTGGAATCCTCATGTAACAATGAAGAGCACGACAAAACATGTGGGCTTTGGGTCTGAGGTGCCTGAAAGCATTAACATGCAGCCCACCAGTGGTTTGACCAACTTTGTGCATAACTTGATCAGATGAAGGCAGGAGGGGAGCAAAAAGGAATAAAAACAGTTTGCAGCACCTCGAGGTGCCGGTGGAGAAGTACAAATCCTTTTGAGGGTGCTGTTCATGAGCATTGTGCTCTGTCTCTGCTCAGCCGAACACACAAACCACCGAGCAGGGCTGGGGACACCACTGCTCTCACAACAGCTACAAACCCTCCTCGTCCCCTTTTGTTAAGGACAGCAGAGCAGAAACAATTCCTGACGTGACATGGCTTCTGAAGGGAAGAGAGAGCTACACTGCAGGTCAGAACCTGTAGCCTCAAGGTAGACTGAGGGCAAATAGGACTCCATATCCTGTTCTATTCTGGCTCTCAAGGATGCTCTCAGCTGTGGCTGACAGCAGCAGCCCCATTTCCCGTGAAGACACAACACACAGGGATCCAACTCCATTTAATGAGCTTTGTAACCCACTTGGACACAAGGTGGTTTGAAATAAGTCGAACAACACTCAGCTAGTCAAGGATTTTTTTAAGTAATGCCTTTAAGCTTATACTCAAGGATACAAAGCATAAATTTTACAAATTAAAAACAACAAAATCACCCTGGAATAATGTAGTGGCTTTTCCTGTATTTACAAGGAGTGGAAAGGAGGCAGAATTCTTTTCAATTTTTCTTTTAATGTGGGTGGAAGAAGCTGAAAGTGTTTCAATGAAATCATCTTAAAGAGAGAGAGGTACTTCACCTGGCTTGAAGGTGTATGTTTGTCTCTTCAAAAGTCTGGAGAGGAAATGCTTTACTCAAAATTCTGCTGTTAAGTTCCTGTGCAGCAGCCTCTGCTTTTCCAGCTATATAAAATTAAACAGCTCAGTAAGAATTTCTCAGAGTACCACCACAACTTCATCTTCAGGGAAGCCTGTGAACCCCCACCCTCACAAATCCCTCCTTTGTACAACAGAAGCAGCCACAGCTCAGCTTAGATTTGACAGGCAGAAACAAAACACGAGAACAGCAAAGACAGTTACAGGGAGGTGATGGCTTTGGGAAAAGGAGGGAGATTTGTAGCCTAATCAAAACACACTTGCTATGCAGCCTTTCTGCAGAGGTATAAGACAGGATATTTTACAATCCAGCTTCTCCACATCCATAGCATGAATGAAAAAATCCTATTTGCTTTCACCAAAGGCAAGGCAAGGGGAGGAAGAGTACACCACCTCTAACGACCAGATCTGTCTGCCAATGTTGAGTTTGGAACAAATCTTCTTACAAAAGTTATTTTCATATTGTTCTAAATTCAGTGGAACAAAATATGTATTTTTACACTAAAGCAAACTGATCAAAGTGGCATTTAATAGGATTTGTTAAAGTGGTTATCTAACAAAAATGGGTTAACAAAAGCCCATTCATTAGTAGTCACCAAATAAGACACTTCTCATGCATATGACAAAAATTCATTTGTGTACTGAGACGTCTGTTTACTGTGTACAATATTTCCATAAATTATAATATGTTTCACAGCCCCTACCATTCAAGAATATTTCAAACAGATTATATATTATATTTGTATATGCAAACTATTTTATATACACTAATATAAAGATCCTTAGAAGTACCAATATCACTACCTTTATGCTTTCTCTAAAATGCATAGCTTTCGAATATCTTCTTGCAGTTACCAAAAACTTTACAGATTAAAGCTGCTTATCAATGTGGCATGTTCATAAAAACAAAGTGAAATAGTTCTAGACTAATTTTATATTAAACCCCTTAAAAAACGTGTTTATTTTTTAATGGAAAAAAACCAACAAGCTAGTGGAAATTCAAGTAATCTATGCTCAATCATTGCCCAAATACTCTGTGGAATTAAGGTAGCGTTCTAGGAAGACAGTGAACTTCTCACCCAGGGCTGTAATACTGCATTTCTCATGGAGAAAAATGCTCATCATGCCACAAAACCGCACCACTTTCCACTTCACCTGGGAGAAGCTTTACAGGATATTCAACAACACAAGTATCAGAACAGAGAGGAAAAGCTAATCAGTTCTACATGAAGAAATTAGAGCTATTCCAGTTTTGTTTCTGCAGTTTGTTATTAAACAAAGTTACATTAACCATACAGTTTCTCGCAAACTAAAAGTTATACATGGTTTTCAGACATCAACCGACTTCAAAAAGAAAAAAAAAAATTAAAAAACCCCAAAACAACCAAACCCACAACTGTTAAAAGTCTGGTGTTAGAATAACCAGCCTGGGTGAAGGAAAGCCAGACTGCTGCTGTAGTTGGGGGGCTACTGATAGCTTGTTTGTTATATATAAACTTGAAGACCTCCCTACCTCAAATGCCTCAAAGTGGAGAACAGAACGATCAGTAAGAAATGGGAACAAATGATTTTGTTACATCCATCATCTCGCTTAACCTTGGCGCTCTGCATCTCTCACAGCTGCTTAACAAACAATG
Source organism: Falcunculus frontatus (assembly GCA_013398115.1). Classification (NCBI taxonomy): domain Eukaryota; kingdom Metazoa; phylum Chordata; class Aves; order Passeriformes; genus Falcunculus; species Falcunculus frontatus. The sequence goes on along the minus strand of VZRV01006242.1, from coordinate 744,984 downwards.
GCTTCCTCCCCCAAAAATAGCTACACAAGTAAACAGTGTTCACAGTAATGCAATCAGTAACAGGTTTTGTTAGTTCCCCTAAGCCAGGTGTATCTGCAAAGCTTTATACAGTTCAATGCGTTAAGTATTCCAGTAAAATTAAGTGAAAACTAACTTTCATTCTACAGGGTAATATCTACCATACAAGACTAGATTATGTACAGTATGGGACTGGTGTGACAACTGCCAGTGTCTCATGATGTTAAACTGTTTCACTCATCAGCTTGCTCTGTGCTCAGCAAAACTTGATATACAGACCTAAAAATCTAGAGATAAATTTGGCAAGGTTAGTGCTTCCTACCACTGGGTATAAACCAGTGTGCAGCGCTGCAATCGCTCAACCAGAACATCCCATACCTGGAAGATTACAATTTTTTGACTTGAAAGTCTGGACTTCACATGTAAAACATTAAAACTATAGCTCTAACTGGAGTGAGGACAGTCAGTAAACAAATACAGATGAGGATGAACTGCATCTCTTCAGAAAGGTATGGAAGAAGTGAGAAAATGCAAATTTCTGGTTTTAGACAGCCCTGCTTTGCTTAGCTCAAGGCATAAAAACAGCCCAAGTAGCTCTAAAACTACAATTCTTACTCAGCAAGCATGAAGGCAGATCCTGCACAAGATGATGCATCAGAGGCTTCAACAAGCATCTCTCCCCACCACTTGATTTCCTAGCACAAGTCTTTCAGCTTACAGACATCCAGTGGCCTCCAAAGCTGTAGCGGCCACCTGGAATCGCTGCAAATTTTACATAGCGGGGGAAAAGGCCCCTGTTAAAAAAACCCCTCAAGTGCCTCTGGGGCCATTTTGGTCATTGGTGAATATTAAGAAAAAACCTATTTCCATCAATACTCCTCCTGAAAAGATGGGTCACTGATCCATTATGAACATAGCTCTCACCATATAAAGCACCAAGAAGTCAGAAACAAGGAAGAAAACCAAAACAAAACAAAAGTCCTTAAATTATGATTTACAAGTTTGTACACTATTTCCTAAGCAAAAGGCTGACCTTACTGCAAAGTTTATAGATGAAAACTTGACCAGTTACTTTTAAGGGGAATGTATATCTGGCTATAACTTAAAGGTAGAAAATATTCACTGTTCTATATACACATTTCAAACAGGAGACAGTTAAACTGAACAGTTGCCAATATAACTCCATATTAACTCACTGGCCACTAAACTAGGCATCAGCAGCCAATTAGAAAGCTTGAGTTCTGTACTTTTAAAAATGCTATTTTTCCTGTCCTGTTTAATTGTTTTTTTAAAAATGTATTATAGTGCATAGCCTAAGTCAGACTTCCAAAGAGATACAGCGCCTTTCAATGCAGTTTTTGCAGCATTTAAAAGGGACTTTTCTCCCTTCAAATTAGATGTTCATTGAAAAATCTGAATTGAGTGCTGTACTGTAGTAAAAATATTTCAGTCACAGACTGATATAAATGTATACTGTGCAGTACTAAGGTTGTTTTATGTCCATCTGCACACATTTTACTTGGGCTCTTCGATCGTCCCCTTGCTGAGGTCTGTCATTTTGGGGTATTTCACTTTCTTCTGGTCCAGCTCATTCTGAGCCCACAGTAGTAGTTTCAGTAATTTTGCCAACTTGGGTGTTGATTCACGATTTTCATAGTCTAGAACAGCTTGATTAACCTCACTCCATACCTGGAAAAGAAAAACTGGAGTTCAGTGACAGTTCTCCTACGATTAATACGGCTAAAGTCACACACACACTGGGAAGATCACACCTAGTGTGCTAATTCCTCAGAAATGGCCAGGACAAAGCTCCACAGACTACGAGCCTGGAGGAAGCAAGAAAGAGAGCCAAGCAGTTGAATACATTTAGAATACATTAACACCATTTTTTAAAATCTTGCTCAAGAAACACTTCTGTTCTTTTGCACATCACTATGCAAGTTTTTTCTAAGCATTTCAAAAATATTTAGATTTTATTTTCATAACATCCATATAAAAGACATCAGTTCCCTTTGAGAAAGGACTACCTTCTGTCGTTGCATCATGTTCAGCAAGTCTCCAAATGGTGATTCTTCGGGATTATCAAAGGCAAGCAGAGCCAGCGTGCGCTCCATTTCTGTCAGGCATTCCCTGCTCTCCTCCCCTTGTTCTGCTAATTGGGTCTGAGCAAATTCCAGAGCTGCCTCTGTCTCACGCTGCCGAATCAGTTCAATCAAGTGCTGTTGCTACACACGAAAGACATAGCAATATTAGCCCAACAAATTAACAAATCTCCACTATTTCAAGCCTGGAAGATTCAGACACTGGTGTGTAATTTGAGACAAACATTAAGCTGTAATTTGACAGTTTGAGGTCAATTCTTCTCAATGTGTGAGACAAGGAGCAGCAACCTGGCTGCAAAATTTAGTGAAAAAGGGAACTTGGTGCTTTTGAGTAACAGGGTTTAAGAAGATGGGTTACTAAAGGAATTCAGACTAACAGAAACTGGAAGCAGGTAACTCACAGCCCACTGCTGCTGTTACAAGTTTTCATGTTAATAACTGTATATGGTGGCTCCTGCACCATGCCACAAAGTTTCCCACTGCTACAAAAAAATGCCAAGAACACCCACAATTGCATCCATGTTCAGTCACAAACCTCCCAACACAATTTTTTCACTACTTTTCCTACTCTCTCAGCGAACTCAAAGATAAAAGTTTGCCACCTGTCCTTACCTGCAAATGAAAGTAGAGATATCTGTTGGTATCCAGCAGCTCCGGATGGAGGCTGTTTATCAATGCAATGGCTTCCTGGATCTGTCCTTTCAAGATCATCTCGCGGATTTTTATTCTTTCATCCAGAGTCTCTAAATCCACACTGGGTTCAATTCCAGACTCCATCCGAAATTTCTCTGCTGCTTCTTTAAAGCCCTCTGAAATAGGAACATTTTACCCATAGGATGTATTGTATGAAACACTTTAGAAGAAAACCCATCAGCTGAAATGAAAATATTGGAATGATGCTTGTGCAATTTGAAGGTTTAAAACCTCCAAAACAAATTAACCCAAAATTGTGAAAAATTCCTCTCTATTGAAGTAGTCATTTATCCAACAGGCATTTTAGAGTAAATGCTTAATTCATTCCGAACTCATGTACTCTCAATTCTCCAGGGATGCAACTTATAGTCCAATACCTCTTAACTTGGAAGCCTGTTTTATACTTAAATAAAGCACTGTGCTTATTACAAAATGGGATTGTTAAAGTCACATTTTCAAAACGTGGGTGGTTGTGCTTCGCCCTCCAGCCCCAGATCTGTTTACACAGATCCAGCAGTTTTTCTGAGAATACACAAGAAGAAATAATTTTGCTTTCTTCTATAGCATTTAAGGTTATAACAGCTCTTTTAAATCCCAGGTCTTGCTTTCATAGATACAAAACTGATTTATACCACCCACTAAGACGCTCTTCCTTCAACCCAGAGGCTTCACCTACACTCAGTGTAAACAGGGGTGTAGATGGATACAAACGCCTCCACCCTAGCACAGCTTCCCGGGATGGCATGCACCTAATTGCTAGGAACAATTCCCGAGGGGTTTGGGTTGTTCCAAGTCAGGCCATGTGCTGAAGGGGTTAATATCCCGGTCTCAAATTATTTTGACAACAGTGCCCTTTGAGAGTTTATCTTTCCGCCCAGTTAAAAACTTGCTTCTGATAGTTGTTCTTGCAGCTTTCAGACTGTTATTTAACAACAGCAACTTATCTTGAGCTGTTTCAATGGCACAAAAAAAAGGACATCACGGAGAAGCAGGTCATGTTTACAGCATTGCAGAAAACACTTTGTTTTCTCCATCTTTTAGCAGAAGAGTTCAGGCTCATAAATGTCATTTGTATTCCATGAGAACTGCTCAGTCTCTGATTCTTTGTCGGTCTGCAGCTAAGAGAACACCAGAGCAGTTGTTGGCTAAGAGAAGCCAACAGCAATCACAAAGTCCTCACAGCCCTTAATTCCACTCCATCCAGTTCCATATTTTACCCCAAACTGCCTGATAAAGTATGTGACACACATTAAGAGCCTCCAGTTTTTACCTGTGACAAGGTAGTTCATGATAAGGCGGTTCATGTCTGCTCTCTGGATATGTAAGTTATTAAGCTTTTCCATCCATTCATCTTTCGTGATTTCATCAGGTTTTTCTGCATAACTCATCCTGGACTCTAACTACAAAAGAAAAGCATCTCATTTAACGTGATTCAAGAAAAAATAAGTTTAATGTGTGTAAGAATTGTGTTACTGCCATCTTTGGAGCTTCCTACGAGCTCTTTTAAATTATAATCCAAAATTGACCCTTTTATCTTAAACCAGTTTTGCATTTTTTTCCTCCTCATTCCTGCACTATTCCACATCTATTTGCCAGACTCTAAAGCCGCTTTCAGAAATCTCAGAATAAAAAATTCAAATATCATCTTCTGGTACTTACTCTTAAATCCACTCCATATAAATTTTGCATAGAATTTACACAGGACATGCAGCATCACAGTGTGAAGCCAGTGAATCAGAGTTTGACAGCCAGCCAGAAAGACTGTGACAAACACTTATAGCAATGCCTACGTAAACAATATCTGCTTTAAATTCGCACCAAAACTTCGGACAGCTCCATATATTCCACAGCTACAAAACTGTCCGTGATACATTACCCAGTGTACAACTCAAATCCTTGCACCAGCTCAGCTTCGCTATCCCCAAAAGTTCTCCTGACAGCGCTACTAAAGCATTATCTCCACTATTTTTCTCGACAATATTTTTGCTCGGATTGGTAGGCAAAGCACTTTACCAAAGCTGCATTTAATGATTTCTACCTCCAAGTCACGACCACGGGGGCAGCGAAAGGGGAGGACAGGCGGCCACAACAACAGCAACAGGCACCGCCACCCGCGTCAAACAACACGAGAAGCATCGCGACTCCTCATCGCCTCCTCATCGTGAGCCGCTCCCAACAGGTTCTCCCTTCTCTAACCCGCGGCCGAAGCCGTCCCGCACCCGGCAACTCCGACAACGGGAGCACAACCTTCCCGGGCCCCGATCGCTCCCGGCCCCGCGTTCCGCCGCCCCCAACCGCGCTGGGGGAACGGGGCTCCCGCCGCCCCGCGCTGCTGCTCCGGCCCGGCCCGGTCCGCTGCGACCCCGGCTTCCCCCGCCGGC
>VZRV01006242.1:686038-734563 GCA_013398115.1 Falcunculus frontatus | reverse complement strand
GGCGCTGCGGGGCCGGAGCGGAACGGCCGCTCCCCGGGCGGAGCGGGCTGAAGGCGGCTCCTCCATCTTGGGGGGGAAGGAGAGGCGAGGAGAGGCCGGGTGTGCTCGGAGCCCGTCGCCGTCATGGCCAAGCTGACGCCGGGAAGCTGCTTCGTGACGGCACCACCGACTGTACCCACCGGCCCCGGGCCTGCNGGGGGGGACTGAAACTTCCCTGCCTTGGAGAGATGTTGATTTTCTCTGGGCAGAAGAGGGGATCTCCTAATGGTGAGTTAAACACGAGGAGTTGAACTTCATCACGTTCTGCTGACTATTTTGTAGGGAGGAAGAACTGAATATTTAGACAGTGTTGTCCGGCTTTAAATATTTAATAAATTCCTTGCCAATAACTATTCCCTATCCCTGGCAGTAATGTACTTAAATGGTACTAATGTACTTAAATGCTGTCTTTTGGAGGTGATGATAGTTTGGAGGTGTTTGTTAGGCTTGCAAAAATCCATTATTTGGTGGCGACCAAATTTTGTTTCATATAGTTAAATAGTTTTCAGTTTATACCTCCAACCGTCAGTTTATATTTTAGTTGGGATTATGAAAATCTTGCTATCTTAGCTTGTCGTTTTCAACTTAGAAAAAATGTTACTATCTCATAATGTGTTATAAAATAAATGTATATTATACTCCCTTCAGTTTTTATCTCCAGTAATTTGAAACAGTGTAACGTGCTCTTTTTCTTGCATGGGCTTTCATGGGTTTTCCTTCCAGGAACTTCAGGGAGAAAAAAAAAATGCTGATTCCTTTTATTTAACTCAGAAGAATGTATATAGCATTCCTAAATTCCCTGGGTTTTTTGTTTGGTTGGTTTTTTTTCCCCTGGATAATAGAGGTTTTTTTCAGAAATAGCTCTTTTGAATACTTAGTAATTACAGTCGTGTTTAACTAAATTCTTTGGCAAGTGATACTAAACTATATTTTGCCTTATTTTATGAGAAATTTTTCACTGTTTGCTTTTTTGTGTATTTTCCTCAGTTTACTTTTAAGGGGTAAATTGAATTAGTTTAGCTTTAGCAGTCTTGGTGCTATTTCTACAAACAAAATTTGCCATCTCTTTAACCAATTTGCTTGCTGGTTAATGAAAAATGATGTGTAGTTACTGTCCAAGTGTACCGTATACTGTGTTAATTGTAGTAGATATTCTGGGTTACGCTCCACTTTTATGAGTGCCAGCTGCTTATTACCGTTCCTTGACATTGAGAACTTTCTATAGGAATAAATATAGAAGTAAGCTCAAAATAGCTGTTCAGTTAGGCCTTACATTTTTTTTTCCTTTGACAGTTCCAAAAACATGTCAGACATAAAGGTGTTTTAATGCGCTTGGGTGAAAGACCAAAGGCTCATGTTGGCCTTCAGCCTCCATTGAGAGTGCTTGACTCCAGTGTTTTGAAAATCAAATAATTGGTGTTTTCAAGACCAGCATTTAAATCTTTATTTTTTAAAAAGTTACTGTGTTGTTTGTTTCTTTAAGGGATATTTTCTGTTGGTATGCAAATGAAGATTTTGCTGTGTTGCAAATATATGTACAGTGCACAAATTCCTACAGTTTTTAAAACTGTATATATATATATATGTTTTATATTTATATATAAATATAAAATAATAATATAAACTAATATCTGTTAACACAATGCTTCAGAGGGTGTTTTCATATAATTAGAAGATGTATTTTGAATTAAAAAAGCAAATAACACCAAAACCTTGGAACTCCCCAAAGCAATGCAAATAGAATCAAATACAGGTTAGTAGATAACATTGAATAAATATTTTTTCAGTGTCTGGTGGACTCCCAAAAGCCAGTGTTTGTTCTGCTTAATCCAGCTTCACTACTAAGATTTTCTGGCAGTTGATCACATTATTTGTTTCTGGTTTAAGATAGTAATTGTCTTTATAGTTGTAACTTAACAGCTGTGGGATTTTAATTCTGTACAGTCTGAAACTTTAAGCTGGAGGTATTAGTGGGAAGAGGAAGAGCAAGGATTAAAGGGGTTGGGCTGAGAGTTATGAAATGGAACTGGTAGAAGTAGGAGAAAGGCGTGGACTGGGCAGGAGTGAGATTACATGGCTTTAGTTGACAGAAGTGGTGTCTCTGCACCAGTTTTATTCTCTGATGCACTTTCTGCCTTGTGTCTCTTGTGCCCCAACTGTTAGGGCAGTGGTAAGAGATTTAAGGAGAGGGTTTTAATACAAGTAAGATTTCCCCAGTTTATGCAAAGGCTGGTTCCTGTTTGTGTGTGCAGTCAGGCCTGACTTCTCAGCTCTCACTTAATGCTTGGACAGTTCACTGCTGGGAAGTTTTTATCTCACACAGCTTCTGAAATAAACGGATATTCCACAGGTGTTATTGACGGTGGTCTCAAGAGCATTGATAGACTTTGAGTTTAAAAAGCTTAAATTTTCAGTTAGGCAGCTCAAACGCACAGATTAGATGTCCATTATGTGTGTTTTCCCAGTAAACTCTAATCAAAACTGGAAAATCAACTGTATTTACTGCATCCTTAATAACATAATCAGCATGCTGTAATTACTGTGTTTCACCAAATTTGGAAGAAGTTCATTTCTGTTTACTTCATTTAATGAAGCTGTTTTGATGAAATAAGAATAAAAATGATAGCTAGTTTCAGCGGTTATATTTTAGCTCAGTTTCTACAAATGAAATAAGGGCAAAAGTTGTAAAACCACATGATTTTGTTTTCTTCAACAGCTGTACTGGTAGGGTCAGGAATTACAGGTTATATATAAATAAAAAAGCTGTGGGATTGTGAAAGGTTAAACTTCAAGATTCTCTGAATTAGCTGTTGGATTTACAGCTGAATGTTCTTAACGGCCCTGATAAAGAACTAATTTCCGTGATGTCCTGGTGGAGGAATGCCAGAGGGTGTGAATTGCCTTCCCAAAGCAGTGTTTCCTGGGCACTTGCTGAAGAGGTCAAGTTCAGTAGCAGAAACTGAACATTAGGCAGATAAATAGTATGTATTTGCAAAATATTTCCATTCCAGATGATGGAACAGGAGTGCTGAAGATCCTGTGTATTGAGTGATACCCAGTCAGTGTTTGTAATTGATACTTCTGTTGACTAAACTTTCAACCATGACTTGTAAAATCGGCTTTTGCTGGAGCCTTTAGAAGGTTTCTTGTATAGAGATGATTTGGCTTGGGCTTTTAATCTAAGCATTTGACCACCTAAAGTTGTGGTTATTGTTTCTTAATCTGTATAAAAGGGAAAAAGAAAACAGCAGAGCTCTCTACACTGCTTTGATTCTGCTCACAGCTTTCCTTAATGGGCAAAATCGGTTTGTTACCTGATTTTTGCTCATGATGGTCGGACCTGAAAGCAAAAGTAAACCTGACCCAGAAATTCAGGTTTTTGGGTGGTAAATTTTCATTTTTAGGGCAAGTATGGGATTATCTTACTCAGAAGAATGTGAGTAAAGGCTTCAGAACTTACTGTAGGAGGAGTGAAATGCCAAATGTCAGTCTGTTACTAAGTCAGTATCTGCCTAGGCTGTTAACCACCCATGGAGTTCTGACTAGAAAATAAAAATGGCATGTATGTAATACTTTTCTTCCCTCTTAAAATTAATGTTTTCATAAATGCAGAAAACACTACAGTCAATATGAATTTTGTTTCCCAAACACAGTTACGGACTTCCAGCTTGGAGGATGTGCACAGTGGGAGTGCCTTGTGTTAGGGGTTACCAGAGTTCGTCGGTGCTGTTGTCGCAGTTCTGTCCCCAGCTGCTGACACAGAACTGTGCTGGCAAAGCCTCTCCTGCCTACACACCTACCTTAGAATCTCTGTGCCAATGTAACTTCTTCTTCCAAGGAATTTGATTGAACTTCCAAAGTGTTTTTCCCCCCTGAGATGAACTGCTTCCCTGCGTGGTAGGGCCAATGATAGAGCTGAGGTTATGTGTGCAGCTGCACTGAGAACCCACTGCACAGGGTGGTACTCACATGTCCCACCCTGCAAACAGCACAGACAGGTAAAAGTACAGTTTTGCAGATCTAATTACACCAGTATGAGGCACGTGTGCCACCAGAGCTCTGTTGATGAGGGATTGTAGCCCTTAATGTTCCTGACTTGTGCAACTGTGACAGGCAACATCTGTAGTGCAGATAGGATCTGTTATTAAATTGAATCTTCGTGTTTGCCAGATACCTGATGGGCCTGCTGCTAAAGTGCCTTGAGTAGCTCTATGAGAAATTGCTGGTTTGCTGAATTTAACTGTGAGAACTTCAGTCTGGCTCAAAGAAGCTCTTTTTGCTACTTACCCAGAATAAAATACTACTGTAATGTCTGGTGCTGTTCTCGTTCTGCTGCATGACCTACCCAGTGGTCCATCCCTTCTTCCCTTGACTGCTCGGGTCCTGTGGGCTGCAATATGAAGCAAGAGAAAGACATCAAAATAAACTTCAGCATGTGTGTGTTTTGCTTTGCATAAACCAGGGAGCTGCTCTGTGTTTTTGATTGGTGCAGTTCTGTTGTACTGTGGAGTCACTCGTTGTCTTTGCTCTCTATCTGCTGCTGGGCCCAGTCTGTGTGTGCTGCTAATCTGATAATCTGCTGCTGTGCACACACATTAAGTTCATCACTTCCAGGAGGTCCCACATTCCCTGCAGAAGTGCAGGATTGCAAAGCACTTAGAGATAAGTGTTACAGGTTTTGTAGTGTTATTTCTCTTTGGTTTTATTCTTTTAGGTGTAATTGTAATAAACATTGAAGTACTGTGATTTTATGCAAATTCAATTTTTAATGTGATATTTCAAATGTAAACTTCTGGCATAAAATTTTTGTGTTTACCAGGAATGTCTGGACTTTTGACCTTGAGCTGCAGCCTGGTTATAGCAGTCAATTAGTGAGATAGTAAATTATTTGGAGTGCAGGGGAGGAGTTTGGACCACAACAATTTTCTTGTCTCACAATATCCATACTTAAGGTTTAGGACTGTGACCTCTCGTTCTTCAACTCTCATTGCCTCTCTTTGTCACAAGGTCCATTTCACAACTGTTTGGAAGATGTCTGCCTTCCTTCTTAAGGCACTTAAATTAGTGAGCAGCGGATACGTTTTACATGAAAATAAAAGGCTATGTCCTGGCTGTACTGGGGGATCTGATTTTCTGTTGATTTTCATGCCAGTAGAGTGTCTGTTCTTGCATCTTTCATGGCTGAGCAGATGGAGGGAACATCTCCAGAGCCGGGGCAGAAGCTGTTCCTGCTGTTCTTGAGGGTCACTGGATTGCACTTTTGTCCCTGGTCTCACTGGAACTGTTTGTTCCTGTACAAAGTAGGTGATGCCCTACTGGCATCCTTTGGGCTGCTTTTGCAGTGCTCGTTGATGCAAGGGATTAATTTTGCTGCTGCTTAGCAGAAAGTGCAGGTTTCCCAGCTGTCTTCTTTGCCAAAAAGGGATGCAAAATAGTTTTCAATGGGATCAGTCTTCTGAGTAGGAATGCATCAACTAAGACATACCAACATTTCTTTTATACGCATCAGAAATTATATCCTTATATGAGTTCTCAGACGATTTTGTTCTTCCTTGTGTGATATTACTATATTTGCTGATGAGGAATTTTTAACACTTAAAGGAGGCTATCATAGGCCAAGCCCAGTACAGGGAATAAATTCTTTTACAGGGATAAAATGAGAAAATAGTGTAAATTGTGACTGAAATAGCTGTTATATTCTGGAAAGCATGCTTTCTGCCCTGTTTGTAACATCCTGCAGTTTCTTTGATATTTAAGAAACCTGACTGGGATATCTTTGTTTCAGCCAAGTACTTTGCGTATCAAGATAATTCTGAAGAAAACCTTAGAAAATATAACTAAGAACCAGGTACAAGTCATTTTAACTGAAGCTAGTATCTTATATAGTGGAACAGACTGGATTTGTGTTAGGACATGGACATGAAATTGGTCACTGGTGAATGTACCTGCTTTGAAAACCTAGGTGGTGTAAAATCATGCTTTGAATTTCCTTGCAGATGTAAAGAGTCTGTCTGCTCACCAACCCTCACGTTTAGAACCTTATGCTGGCCATTGTGGTTGTTGAGATTTCCATCCTGTCCCTTGGGGCATGGCCACTGCATTTCCATAATGTATCTAAAACAATAACTGGAGTTTCAATATGAAGACTTTGAAAATCTAAAAGATGTAAATACTGTCTATGACAAGTCTTAAATAGGAGCGAATCTTCCTTCCATGAGTGTTTGTGTAGGGGTGAGTACGTGTGATCTTTGAAAACCACGGACATCTCTGTAGAGTTCTCGATGTGAGTAGCAGATAAGAGAATGAATAGGGGTCAGATAGTGATCATTTGTACTAAAGTATTCATGCAAGGGGCTGGTATAATCCCTAATGAGGTACCAGCATTGGTGCAGATTACAGCAAGTTGGCTGCGTGGTGACGAGTGCTGACATCCAAGATCAGGGAATAAGATGCAGCATATTTTGCTATCTAGATGTGAGAATGAGGGAATAAAGATCTCTGGTCTTTCATACATATTCCTCAAACACTAAAGAAAATCCCCAGTAAGCAGAATCTGAAGAATTTATCCTGAATATGACAGACTTTTTTTTGTATGCAAGTCCTCAGATAAACAAGAAATGAAGTTACTTTTTTTGGGATGGTTTTAGTACATGTTAAAGGTTTTATTACTAGGCTTCCTTTCAAGATAATATTTAGAGTGAAGTCTTCCCAGTTACCTGAAGCAGGGAGTTCTTAATGCATTTAAAACAATCAGCTCCAGGAGAGACAAAACCTTGATGCAGTCAAAGGACCTATTGAGCTTTTATTTCCTCTTCGGGGAAATGAGAAAAAGTAAAAGTGGAAATCCCGATCCGAATGAATATTTGTCATAATTTATTGAATTGGCCTTTATCTAGATACAAACACAAAAATATGGGCAAATGTTGGTGTTCTTGAAAAACTTTGCTCTGTCACCTCAGATAAAGATGTTAGGTTGGGCATTCTGAAAAGGGCTTAATGAAGTCAGCAACAGCAGATCCAGATCTTTGCAGCACATCCTGCCATGAATATCTCAGCTCTGTGTTACTGGCAGAGATAACCTGTCCTTTTTCACCTGAGATTTCTAAGTGCTGGGTCACAATGGAAGGCAGTAGATAAGTGCATGCTTCTGGTGAGGTTTTGTCTGAATGTGAGAGGGAGATTACAAGTGGGTTTTTTGTTTGTTAAATGAGGGGGTGTTGGAGATGAGATTTTTTTAATGTGTGTTGTGAGGTGTTGCAGTAGCAGGATTTGAAATCTGGGACTCTCTTTTCCATCTCTGATTAAATTGGCTGCTGAGTCTGCTTTGGAATTTCTTCAGTGTGTGTTTTCTGAAAACCACAAGGGTTTGCAGTAGTTGGAGAATCCACAGGGTTACTGAATGGGAGTGCTGGGCTCTCTGCTCTTGCAGTGTGGCAGCCCTGTGATTTCGGGTTTGTTACTGCTTGAGAATAGTTGACCAAATTGAAATTAAAAGCTTGTGAGAGTTCTGTGATTTTTCTAGGGTACGATACCTCTGTGCTTCCATTGCTTCTGGAAGTTAAGTTCAGAATGAAATCAAATGCCTAACTTGTTTTGGAAACATTGAAACATTTTACCTGAAAACTAATGGGGGAGGAGAAAACTCAATAAATGTTTCCTTGACTTCTTTTTTGAGATACTGTGCATCAGCTTCATGCTCCACTTTCAGTTAAGTGACTGTTCTGTTTCACTGGAATGCTCAGCTACTGCATCAACTCCTGATTTGTATTTCTAAATTAATTTGTAGTTGGTCTAAAAATGTTAGACATTTTCCCACTGGAGGTTGCTGCTCACAGAAGCTGTGAACCTCAGCAGGAACCAGAGGGCCTTTTGAATATATGCCTGTTAATGTTAGTTTGCCTTTTTATCCCATCATTTATAGAGGTTCTTGCCTCGTTTTTTTCAGAGGAATAAATTATCCTTTCTAATATTCTGCAGAATACTAGATATAGTTACCTAACATAGATGAAAAGACAGGATGATGCTGATGGGAATTGTCTACTAGGGGAAATACAATAATTTTCAGTTTCCAGCTGGAGCTTCCAATTTCAGAAATATGATTAATATATTGTGTTAGGAGAAATAAGTAAAGTTATTGTGGATATTCAGCTCATTTAAAACAAGACTGCCAGTTTGCTGCTTCAATTGACATTTCTGTCAGTATCTCAGCTGCAGTTGAACAGTGAACTTGAGAACAAACGGCACAAAATGAACAAAAAGTCCCACTGAATCTGGAAGAGAAAGAGGTATTGGAAGATTCCAAAGTTTCCATATGTTATAGTAAATATTTTTGCACACAGTTTGTAGAACATTTGCTTAAAAGTGCAGAGTATAATTGTGAGTTAAGGCTTCATCCTTTTGTGTTTTGATAATACTTGATTTTTCAGCTTCTTTTAGCTTCTTAAGTTTAGCCAGTATTAAGATGCAATTCTGCAAGAGCAGGTTCATGTAAAGTAAGTTTGAAACTTCCTCTGTTTTTCATGAAAAATATTTTGAACCACATGGGAAAGGAAAGAGTGGAGATAATAAGAAACAACCAGGCATTTTACAGCAAACATGTGAGGTCTGTAACTTTAGTGTTTTAAGTGCACTGTATATTTATAGCTCTCAAATTTGGAATTATTTTAAAATTGGAGTTCCGTAAAATTTTTTTTCTTGTAGGTAATGAGGATAATATAGATAACAGTAATTAGATAATATCTGCTAGAGCAAAAAGAAGGATGATTCTGGCATAGAATATTTGTTTTTTGTTAAATCTGAGCTGGAGCCTGTGCCCTGTGCAGCCGAGCCACTGGATAGGTGGTGACTGATGCTGGAAAATGCACTTTGTGTTCAACCAGCTGTGTCTCCTAAGAGACGATGCTGATTTTGGGTTTCAAGTGTTGTAGTGATACTTAGTGAGTCAAACATAATCTGAAGAGCACATTGCACACGGGGCCTTGAATGCCCAGGTGCAGCACTGTGAACACAGCCATTGAGACAGTTCCTTTTTCAATGTCAATTACTTAAACAGGAGTCACTTTTCGTGTGTGCTAGAGGCTTGGTTTGTTTCATAGTTTAAAACAGAGTTAAACGAGAAGTGATTAGCTGACTTTCCTCTTCCTTTAGGCCTATCACTTAAAAATTGCATGATGTGTGATCAGTTAGAGATTCTGAACAGGGAGATTGAAAGGTTCTTATAGAACTACACCGTGGAAGGAGGCACTTTAAACTCAGTGGTGGACTTCTGGATATAATCCCCGATTCAGAGAATGGAGCAAAATACCTTTTAGAGCAGGTATTCAATGCCGTGAGATACAGCACCAGGGTCTTGATAATTAGTGTGTTCTGTTCTTTTTTGTTGTTTATTTTTCCTACTGTTTTTGGAGTGGTAGTGATTGGCTGAGGAAAATAATGTACATTATCCCCTGTAGAAAAGGCACAGGGGGAAGAGAAATACTGATGTGAATCTGGCTCTACACTCGTATTGTTTTTACTAATTCTGCTTTGCCGCAGTCATGCAAATCTTGAGATTTACTGTTCATGAAATAAAATGATCCACTGATGAAAATCACATATAGGAAGGGGTTTGTCTTTTCCCTTTTCCTTATTTTCTGGGGCAGTGACATTGGAGAACACCTAGAGATGATCATTGCTTAGGGAGTAAAAAGTGGTTTTTGAAGAGCACCGATGCTTTAGGAGTTGGCGCTTCAGAGATTTGGAAAAAACAAGATAAAAAGGTATTGTTTAAAAATCAAAGTCAGACTATGTACTAGTATGTCTAGGAAGGATTATCTAACCTATTTTAAAATTTGTCTCCTCACCTGAAGTATTAATAACCAATTTTTATTCCTTTCAGAGAATTATTATTGTTTTAGTTATGTCCCGCACCTGCTGTGGCAGTTCCCCTGCATCTTTAATTGCAGAGTGCTGACACACAGGGTCTGTGTTCAGTTTCATTCTTTTGTCTTCACTAATTTATTTGATAGTCCAGTTCATCCTGTCCAGCTGGTCCTCCTTTTCCTCCCAAATTCTTTTCCAGTGTTCTTGTAGTCTGGTAGACTACTTCAGGTTAATGCAGGCATTTCCTACTGATGTTCAGACTCAAGTGCTAGAAGCTGCAGTGTCTCCTGTGATGAAATTTTGTATAAATCAGTAAATCTGCCCTACTGTAACTTGGGCCATGCTAATGGAGTTTAAAAGCATTTCTATATTTTCATTGACAACCTGCACTTAGTAGTAATTCCACTCCCAGAATGCTTTTAAATACTGCACGTGGAATAGATTCTTCATTACAGTTTTGTTGCTGTTCTGGAAATCTTAATGGGATCTAAATGAATTAATGAGAGCACAGTCATACTTTGTATTTCTTTTGAAGGTCTTGGCTCTTGGTAAATGGGGAGGTGGCATTGCTTAATTTTGGCACTTCTTTCCAGTTCGTGTTTTTCTGAAAGTGCAGAACTGTCAAGAAAACAAAATAATGGAATTTGCTTTATAATGTAACGTAATAGAAGCAAAATAATTCCAGATTTAGGAAGCGATAGTAAGATGAGTTGATAAATGTATCAATGCCTTATTTTGTCCCTTTCTTTTTTTCCAGGAGCCAGCAGGAAAAAGAGGATTGATAGCATTTGGACCTGCTGACAACTTGGAGATTGAGTGTGGCACTTCTGAGTCAGGAAATTCAGCATGTTCTGGCTGGAGGATGCTGAATGACTCTGATCCTGTGCTGCCCTCCTCTGGCTCAGCTCTTCAGGGAGAAACCATTCGAACCTCTGATGCTGTGTCAGGTACAGAGGACACTGGAGAGCCTTCTTAGTTACTCACATTCTAGCTGAAATTTAAATCTCAGAATTTGAGTAACCTCTTCTTGTAGCTTTTAACATTTCTTCATGTTCCAGGGTAAACAGAGATGTGAACTTTAACTGTTTTGACTTGCTCCCTTAATTATATTGTGACATTTCTGGTACGAATATATTTTTAATGCTCTTAAAAAAAACAAGTTAAAAATTTATAGTTAGTGATTTTTTAATGTGGGGACTTAAAGGAATTTCATATTGGATTGAGACAGTTTGAGCTCTTCACCTGTGTACTGCGGGCTTAAAATTCACTTTTTATTCTGTCTGTAATGTTAAAGCTAATCAGTTACTATTTAAATTAATGTTCTGACGTCTGCTGCTTTTCCAGTGACATTTATAGTATTCACAGTTACAACTGAAGTGTTAATTTTTTTAACGTCTCTGCATAGATTTTTATGTTTCCATAGCATTGCCCCTTAACATTTCTGTTCAAGCAGTGTTAAATATAACACTGAAAGCAGAAGATTTGCAGAGGAGGGATTGTGTTAAGACAGAACAGTAATGGAAGTGATGCAGTATATGAAATAAGGAGGCATTTATTCCTAGGGAACACTGGAAAACTGGGAAAAGCTTGCTGAAGGATGTCTCTGAAAACTTGTAGCTATGTTATGTACAGCTGTTAGAAACCTCTGATTCTTCAGTGCTGTTACTTAGGAATTCTGCTCATGTTCTCTTTTGGCTTACCTTTGCAATTCCTCAGCCAGGGATACACAAATCCAGAAACATTCTTGGGGAGAGTTGGGGTATGTTCTCTGTTTTCAAATAAGTGTTTCTATTTAGCCCGTTCTTTGAGGTGCAGTTACTACTGCACATTGCAGTTCCCTGGGAGCAGTGTCACTGCCCTTAGGAGCAGTCCCAGGGCATGCAGCTCTTTGGAAGTATATTAACTTTAATACTTGTTCAAACCGGGTTATTCCTGAATTCATCGAAATACAGATCCTACATTTTTTTCTCTCTTTTGCTTCTGCCTTCTCAAATAACAGAGTCTTCTAGTAGGCCGGGAAAGACTTTTGTGAAAATGGAGACCTGGTTGTGAGCACAGATTTTCTTTTTTTCTGTGGCTGAGTCTGTGACAGTTGGAGGCTTTTTGCTGAATCGGGTGGTTTTTTTGGGGTCATTCTGGTAGATCACATAGGCTGGCCCTTGACATGATTATTTACAAAAACGTTTTCAGCCTTTCTTACATTTCATTCCACAGAAGAAGTGAATGGAACTGCTGTAGAGTTTTTCCCCAGACAAACCCTGGGGAGTAGGTTCATACCATGAAAGAGTTTTTTGGTTGGTTGGTTTTTTTGAGAAATACCAGTAAATATCAGAAATGCTAAGGCTACTCAATAAAACACGTCAGTACAGTATCCAAACCCACACATTTAACTTAGTACTTTGAAAGAATATTAGTGGCTTGAAATACAAGTGCTTGTTACGATTAATACTGAGATCAGAATATTTACTAATTACTTAGGCTATGAATATTTTTGAATGAGAGTTTTGAACCTTATGTTTCTCTTCAGCATTTCAGAGTGGGGACAGTGTTGCCTGTACTATGGAACAAGCTGGAAACACAGTGCCATTAGAGTCTGAACCTAATACTGACAACATGGAAAACAGTTCTCCTGGTAAGAGTTCTTCCTTTGCAATTGAAAATGTGCTTATTTGTCCATTGTGTATGTATGTGTGTTACTTATATGTAAATTATTTTAAATAACTCAAGAGTTTTTTTACAGGAACAGCTGGATTATGTTGTCACAGTGATCAGTGATTGATGTATTTAATTGCTACTGCTGTTGTATTACATTCACAAGGAAATACCTGTTTTGAGGCTCATCATGTGAAGTAGAGATACGTAGACATCACAAAGAAAATAACAGCATGTTGAAAAAAGGTTTTAAGAACACGCATCTTTCATCACCACCACTTTATTAACTATTCCCTTGTTTTTAGCATCAGTGTTGGATGATAAAGGTGAGCAAAGCAATGAGGAAGAACAAAAGTCTGTCAAGCCAACAAGTAAAGAATTCCGGAAAACCTGGGGGTTTCGGAGGACCACGATTGCCAAGAGAGAGGGTGCAGGAGATGCTGATGTGGACTCCAGTGAGCAGCAGCCACAGCAGCAGCAACAAGGCGTAAACCTCAGGAGGAGTGGACGGCAGCCAAAGCGCACGGAGAGAGTGGAAGAGTTCCTGACCACGGTGAGGCGCAGGGGGAGGAGGAGCGTTCCCACTACTCTGGAGGATTCCAGTGAAGCAGCCTCTGGTCCAGCCACGGATGCTGAAACTGCTTCCGAAGACAGTGTTGAGAGCACTCCAGATACAAAACCTGTCACTCGCAGGATTTGCACCAGGAGTTGTAAGGAGCTGAAAAGCCCTAAAAGCAGACCCGCAAAAGAGGAAGAGGAAGAAGAAGAGGAGGAGGAGGAAGAAGAGGAAGATGCTACTTCTGATAGTGACAGTGATGGATTAACACTAAAGGAACTGCAGAATCGGCTGAGAAAGAAACGCGTTGAGCAGAAACCTCAGCTGGTGTTGAAGGATGTGCAGAACCACCTGAGGAAAAGGAATTCAGAACAAGATCCTGCCAAAACAAGTGACGTCACACCTGAAAAACAGGATGAGTCTGAGCTGCCTGTCAAACAGGAGCCTGAGACTGCAGACAGCACTGAGATTGCGAGTCAGGTGGTTGTGTCTGAGGAGGACACTGAAGATCTTGAGGCTCAGAAGGAGGAAAAGCCTGCCCTTGGTGCAAAGGGGGCCTCAGATGAGGAACCTGAAGAACAGCCCAAAAGCAAACCTGAGTCTGAGATCTACGACCCAAATGCCCTGTACTGTATTTGTCGTCAGCCTCACAACAACAGGTAAGCAAAAGGGGTCAGCTGCAGTCTCAGTGTAAGGAGCTGGAATCTTTCTGTGATGAATATTGAAGCCAGATGCTGGTGCTTACTTTTTGAATGAGCTCTTGGGTTTGTTAAATTTTGGCGGGGAGTTTATAACAAATACTTAAAAGAGGATAAACAAATACAGAAATAACCAGTGAGACAGAACTGTGCACTGGTGCTTTATTGGGGTGCTTAAGTTGTGAAATATCCATTGAATGTTAATTGTCTTTTCATTTCACAGTGCTTTACTGTTCCTTGGTGGGTTTTTTTTTTTCAGGTTTATGATTTGTTGTGATAGATGTGAGGAATGGTTTCATGGTGACTGCGTGGGTATTTCTGAGGCTCGAGGGCGATTGTTGGAGAGGAATGGTGAGGACTATATCTGTCCAAACTGCACCATTCTCCAGGGACAGGATGAGCCCGTTTCAGAACTAGACCAGCAGGAAGCTAAAGTGGAGCAAGGAAATGTGGATGGCACAGAATTCACAAGCATAGGAACAATTGAACAAAAATCAGTTGAGGACCAAGGAATCAAGGGTAGGATTGAAAAAGCTGCAAATCCAAGTGGGAAGAAAAAACTAAAGATATTTCAACCTGTAAGTATTTTAATTGTTTCTTATTTTTCATGTTTCACTGAGTACATGGAGACAATGACTTGTATGGTTAGAAATCTGACTTGATTTTAAAGCTACACATAAGCTGAACAGCCCACTAAATTACGCTGGTTATTAGAAGTTTATCCATAGTTCTATTAGTATAGGAATTAAAAATGTTAGTTTCAAGTGAGGGATTTAAAGGTTTTATGTAGGTGTAAGGAAATAGTTTGTGCTGTTCTGCCCTTTCTAAATACTGTTTTGGAAGTCAAACAATGAGGTTATCTCTTAATAAAAATATTAGAATCTTGTGCTGTTTTATACTGTCTCTGAAATAATCTCAAACATTCTGGACATTTTCAATGGTAGTGAAACTTTTTACTTGACAAGTCTATTGGAGTTAATTCCAGCTGTACTTCCAGTTAGTCTTTGAAGTTCTGATTTTTATCCTGATGCTGCTTTAGGTTATTAGCAAATACAGATTTCTCTTATGCTGCCTTTTTAAATATAAAAATGTATATTTTGAATTATTTTGGAATCTAAAGGAAGCTTAAATGTTGTAGTATAAGTTCCATGCCCAGTTGGAACGGCATAGAAGCTTTTTCAGCTCAATGTGCATGAATTTAAAAAAAAAAAATAGTGCTACCGTGGTTGTCTTTGTTCTGCTTAAGATACTTTATTAGTGCCAGTATCTTGGACATTTCCCTTTGGATTTCAGAGCTGTCCATGGCAGCACAGTGAGATTAATGTATAGATCAGAACAGTGGGAGCTGAATATATAAATATTTACTGTTTGAAAATAAAAGTGTAGAAAACAGTATTCTCAAAAATACTTTTAAATACATTTGTACTTCTTTGTACACAGAAAGGTTTTTGAGAGTCCAGTGCTGTTGGTGTTGGCTCTGCTTCTGAATATCACCAAGTGCTCTTTATCTTTACTTCTCAGTTAAGTGTGTACATAATGGGAAAATTCCCAAATCCAGGTTTTATCAGGCTGCTGCAGATAAAGCTGTGTAATGACTTTTGATTGCGGAAAAGTCAGTCACACTATGCAAATAATATTTATTTAACGGGAAATATTCCTGAAAAACTTATTTCTGGTACCAACAGATGGGGAGAGTTTGTTTAGAACTACAGTAGTTGTGAGTGTGAGGTTGGTTGTATCATTTTTAGGAGTAATTTAGAAGAGATGAAAAGCATAATACCCAGAGGTGATATGTTTGAGCCTAAAGAGCTTTCAAGTGTTTCTAGACCTCGACTTAATGCACTCTGTTTTCAAGGAATGTGCTATTTTCTGAATCTTAACATTGAAAGAGGAAGTGCTTCATCTGTAACAGCTTGATATAAATAGAGAATGATTTTGAATTAGAGGAAAATTCAGATTGCACAGGCAAACCTCTGAGTGTGTAAGGAGTAGGAGGCTCTGTGCAAGTTGTCTATAAGAATTGTATTTGGAGACTTCTAAAATTAAAATTTGTAAAATTTCTAGTGTAAGAATAATCTGTACACCTGAATATCTGAGTGCTTCCTCTTGCACATGTGCATGGCTGAGGACAGGTCTCTAATTAAAGACGTTGCTGTTGAGAACCCAGCTGTGCATTATTAAGGGCATTTCTCACATGAGGTAAAAAAGTAAAGAAAGATCGGTAAAAAGCATTTGTGTGCTTATAGGATTTGAAAATACAGGAAACCAGCCTCCTTTATCTCAGTGCTAGCAGACCAACCACTTGAAAATGCAGCACATTCTGAAAATAATCCGTTAGAGGAGTGAAATTCTTACCTTTGTATGGGTTTTTTGTGTTGTGTCATGAACAGCAGTTGTTCTCACGCTGGTGATTGTGCAGGTCAGAGCTGCAGTCTGCCCATGGGCTGTGTAAGAATTTCTCCATGTTACAGAGTTGTGTTCCTGCTGTTTCCTCTTTGAAGTCTGACCTCACTCCATTTCTGTAGGTTATTGAAGCTCCTGGTGCTTCCAAGTGCATCGGCCCTGGCTGTTTTAACGTGGCCCAGCCCGACTCCGTGTACTGCAGCAATGACTGCATCCTCAAACACGCTGCAGCCACCATGAAGATCTTGAGTTCTGGCAAAGATGCAAAACCAAAACCTAAAGAGAAGATCAAACCAAAATCTGAAAAGCCTGGCATTCCAAAACCTCAGCAGCAGGTAAGCTTGTGTTCGTGATCCAGAGCAGTTTCCTTGGAGCACCGTGGCTTATTTCTCCTCTCCTTTTATTATCGTGCTTTTCTTTTTGACTCAAAACTGTCAAGTCCTGCACTGAAGAGCAGCTTTCTGTTACTTTTTTGTTGCTATTCTCTTGCCTTTTTCTGTGATAAGGACAATAAAATGTTCTCCTGTCATTTTTTAAAAATCTTAATAATTGCCTCTAGATGGAGATAGTTCCTTGCAAAGGTGCAAGGAACCCTTCTAGATGGCAACGGCTTTAAAAAAAGTACTATTTTAAGTAATTACATCTCTTTTATTTTACTTTAATTCAAATTAATTTTGCCTTTTTAAACTAAACTTCAAATTACTGGGTTTTGGAGTACTGGTGTACATATGTGTAACTCTGCTTGTTTGTAAAATGCAATATATTTGACGATTATTAGTAATCGAGCTACTTTTAATTATACAGGCGGGCATCAAACCAGTTTCAAACCAAAAGAGACAGTTCCCTGAGAAAAGAGAGGTGAATGTGAAGAAGACTGTTGTGAGCACGGCCAAGACTGAGGCAAACACCCAAGCTCCTGCTCGAGAGCCAGCAGCAGAACCCATCACACCGTCCTGGGCCAGCGATCATAATTACAATGCTGTAAAGCCTGAAAGGACTGCTGCCATTTCACCTGCACTGTTGTTGAAATGTATGTATGGCTTAGGGATATTCCTGAATAATCATATTTTCTTTGAATACCCATCCATTCTTGGCTCTGCAAAACTAGGGAGTTTAGGATTTGGGGTTTTTTTCTTACTATGGCACCAAGCTACTTTTCTCCACCTTCAAAGATTCACACACAGATACACACAAATGAGAGACACTTCTAGGAGTTTCATTTGTATCATATGACAGTTGTATGATTAAGAGCCTGTCGATCTACCCAGTTGATTCCTGGATGAAAACTACATGGTTAAGCTTGAAATCTTTCCCATAAAGACAGTGTCTGTTTCTAATCTAGAAGGTAAGTATTGATACATTTGTGTTAAGTTTTACAAAAAGGTTGCGCAGTGTGCTTCGTGAATCAGCAATTGCCTGTACTAATTTCAGTTGTATTTTTGTAATTTAGATTTGGCACCTGTCTCTCAAGTCTTGCATTTTCAGTGCCTGGTGCCAAGAGTGAAATCTTCAACGTGGTATCCAGCAATACTTGACACCTCTGCAAACAGCTTTTAACTGTCAAGTATATTCCTGCTGCTTTTCTTCCTTACATGAAATAACTTAAAGACCATCCCTTACTTTTATGTTGGGGGGGGGGAGAACTCTATTATCTTTATTTTCTTTTTTTCCCCCTTCTCTGTTCATATTCCACACATTATCCACACACACAAGAGCACATCTCAGCTGGATGTTGGGCAGAGATACTGCCTTGCGTATTTTTGCAGGTTTTGAGTAGCATCCATGTAACTCATGTTAAGGTAAGTAAAAATACTGCTTTGAAGCCTGAACAGGTCTGTCTGGTTATGACATTTTTTGGTTGACTCCATCTAAGTACTTTTGTAATGCAGTTATGGAACTTGAGATGAAATCTGACATTTCAGTTACAAACCACATGACCTCTGGTGCCTTATGTTGACTCCTTTGAAGAGTAGTGAATTTAGAAATTCAGTTCTCACAGCTTTTGCACCCACACTTCAGCCAATTTACGTTTTATTTTAAGAAGTAAACCTAGTTATTGAAGACTTACATGTAAAGTAACTGATAAGTTTATAAATAATATTTAAGATTTTGTAGTTACAGTTTTTAAACACTGAGGGAACACCAGGTGCCCTAAATTGCTGTTGATAACATAGCACATACCAGGTATATTTTAATGGTCTTTACCCACATCAGATGGTTAAACGGTTGTAATTTTTCTCTGTGTATTTTTGCTGCATATTAGGCCCTTTACCTTTTTTATAGTAAACTCCTTTAAGGTATATATTTTAATTAACCTCCATTTTTAAAAGATTTTTTAAAAGAAACTTAAGCTTTTTTGTCAGAAGCAGTAGTGTTTTAAACATAACTAAAATTAGTGGAGAGACAGAAATGAAACTGTAAGGGCTTATTTTATATCAGATTTTTCTGACTCTGACAATTACAGGTGGCCATACAACCATTTCATTTAAAGTGTCCTTATTCCTATAGGGTTTGTTTTTTTCCTAGGAGACAGGAATACAGGTTTTGAGGCAGAAAGTTTGAGGGTTTTTTTAAGGGAGGTTGCTCTTAAGATTTACCACACTGGAGGGTTTACAGATTTAACCACTTCCAGTAGAAAACTGGATTCCTGGAGCTAAATAGTTAAATTGATTCCAAAAGATATGTAAATACCAGACTTTAGTAACAAATAGAGAACAGCCTAGTTCGTGTGATGAAGAACTCTCACATCAACTGCAAGGAAGAACTTCAGATTGCTTTTTTTAAGGTAAGTTGCACTGATATGTGGGAACTCTGCCATTACTAAATGCCCAGATAAATTGTTTCTGTATTTGTGAAAAAATGTGTCCTGCTTTTCAATGGATAGGTGTGAGCTGTAATCTTCCTGGGAAGCTGCCCAGTGCGCCATCTGCAGAAGTACTCTTCCAGATTTTATTTCTTTAAGAAGTCTTTATATGCTGTTCAAAACCTAAAAGTTACGGCATTAGGGAAATTCATGAGAGTTATCTCACTTTACTTCAGGTATCTAAAAGTGAGAAGTCTCTAAGTCTGAGCTACTCTGTCAAGGAAAACAAGTTTATTGGACCAAACATAGTCCGGTTTAGATGCAAATCTTAAAACCAAGCAGCTCCCTGTTTAGAAATGTACATTTCTGAACATTGATTATGAAGGACTTGCAGTCCACAGGAGGCAAAGAACTTCCAAATGCAGTATTCCAGAACGTTCTTCCAGAGCTTCCAGCCATGTTCACCAAATCCTCATTTGCAACTTCAGTGCACGAGGCCTTTTAGGAATTAAGGAAACATAACCTGATTACCAGAATCGCTCTCTAATACTCTTTCCATCAGCCAGTTTATCATTCCGGACATAGATTTAGTTTATAGATTTACTCTCTACTTGTGAGTTACAAGAGTCTATTATTCCATGAGATAGTTTTGTTAAGTAGTAGCAAGAAAATCAAGTCACTTTTAAAGATGTACTGGGTGTTAGGAGCATGGAGTGTATTTGCAACTAAGCCTACCACCAGGCCCCTTTTCCCATCCTGTTCTGCATTTATTAAAAAAAGGATATTTGGTGCTAGTACTGTGCAGTTGTAAAGAACAGTGGGGTTTTTTTTCCGTTACCCCATTAGTCTATGTTTCTTCACTTCCTGACTTTCCTGTGTCTTCTGGGGGGATATGAGTTAGGGCTGTACTTGGAAGTGACTTTGTACACCAGAATCTGGTGCCTGATTAATGATGCTGTCTTCCATCTTTATGTGCCCAGTGAAAATAATGCTTTTAATTCTTTAAAAATTAGAGTGGGAAATAGCTTGATTTGATAAATGAATATTAAGTACAAGTAATCTAAAGTTTCAGACAGCATTTGAGGTACACATATAAAAGAAAATTAGGTCTGAGTCACATTCCCTTTCAGAAGAGTTGCTTTTACTTTTGTTAGGAAAATTGGTATTAATTTAATGCGCAGTGCTCAACTTTTATATTGCATTTCAGAAGTCATTCTGGCTTCCAGATTGATACAAGTATGTGGATTGTTGAGATTGATGAACATTGTTCAAAGATCCATGTTACAAGAGCAACACTTGTAAGAGACGTTTCTCTATATTTTTGTTTTTAATTGTCAAGCAGAAGTCAGCAGCAAATGTATCTGCAGTTTTAAAATAGAAAATGAATCCCAAGGGAGGGGAAGAGGGTAAGCATTTGCAGTATCCCAGTTTTTAAACTACCCAGTCCCAGGTATACTAAGTATTTATTAGTGCTTTAAAGCTTTGAAGTTCACCTGATTCATTAGACTTAAATACCTGCAGCGATAATTTACTCAATTCAGGTGTTAAAACTGCTTAAATATCTTGCCTGCTTTTATTGAGAAGAGCAACTAAGAGTGAAGGAGTGTGAGGAGGGTTTATTAGAGAAAAGCTCAAAAGGAAGCATAAATTATTTTTGTTGTGGTAGAACTTCAGAGTAAAAAGCACTTGTCACACCAAACTACTAAATTTGTGTTTACGTAACTGCAGACAGATATAGTGTGAGTTTATAGCAAATTATAGTCATACTTTATTTTGTACCAGTATTTCACAGAAGTTCTTAATGGGTGGGATTTGGAAGGGGAAGTGTTTCCTTCAGGGAAAACCACAATGTTTGTGGTCCTGCTGCTGCTTCCCAGCAGGGAATTATGAAGAGACAACGCTGCCACCTCCTGGAAGTGGGAGTCCTGGCTCTGGTGATACAAATTTCCTTTTGTTATCCCCTTTCAGTTCATTTCATCTCTTCTGCAGCTGAACTCAAGAGCGATTCACAAAGGGAATAGGATGTGCTTGTGTAGTTAAAGATCTTGGACTGTTTGTTCCTGTACACCTCTAACAAAATAAGGAGACTTTGAGAATGGAAGACAGGGATACTGGGATGCCCCACCAGCAGAAACTGCTGTGTATATCAAAATGGCAGGATTATAGCATGCATAATTTGTGTGCGTTTCTTTGTGTCTTTATTTTTTTTTCTTCATGTAATAGCAACATGAAGAAGGAAAGAAGGAAAATAAACCACTTTACAGAGAGCAGGGGGAGAATAGAGTGCACTAAAGACGGGAGTTATGGCTCAGGAGGTAAAAGTGGTGTAGGGAGCTCTAAGTACTATTATGAAGAGTAAAATATAAAGTCTTGTCTGCACACAGGCTGGTGCCAATTTAATGCTGCTCTTCAGGCAAGATCGTACCAGCTGAAGTTATGACTGTTGAGTGCAGTGGGTGTGGATATACTGCTGTTGGTTTAGCTTAACCTAAAGTATATTTTAGTTAAACTTTGCTTCTTAAGCTGTAGGTATGTTTTCCTGCAAGGACTGATTGTAGGTAAACTGGATTCCTTTGGGTGCGAGTGCTTCCCCGCAGGAAAAACCAGGCTGTTATAACTGAACTACTTCTGGCATCTGAATTGACTCCTACAAAGCCAAGGTGTCTTGCTTAATGCTGTATTCTGCAAGGTAGGCCCATCCTGAGAGGCAATAAGTATTGAGTAGTACCAGGTAAATGAAAAGAATTACTGGTTTTGTTACTGGCCACTTTCTGGGACACTTTGGCTGCCCTGTTTGTAGGCTTAAAGATTTGAACTAGAGGAGTTTTCAGAAAGGCTGCTGACAGACCAAATAATGATCAGCATACCTGAGATGAGTCTGCCAGAACTTCTGAGAAATTCACCTTGGAGACCTGGCTTTGGAAGGGTTGTACAGGAGTATAACCTGGCAGCTCCAGTGCTGAACTCCCATCGTGAGGCTGGCAGGGGCTGTGCTGGCCCGGGGCTGGCACGAGACTTGAGCCCTGCCTGTGGAGTGAGGCAGACCATAGTGGTGCTGAAGTCAACGTCCCCTGGGACCCAGCCAGTTAAAAGGAGCAGTGGGATCCTTGGGGAGCCATTTTCATCTCCTGCCTGTGAACTTCTGGAGCTCCCCTTCTCTGCTCTACAAGGTATGTTACACGTGCCCTGTGGCTGGCAGCCATGTGAAGATTTTTGCCATCTCTTAAGTTAGGAAGGCTGGTCCCTGCTCCTGGCATGTGCCTCTCAAGCACCCAGCATACCCGAGGCACTCGGAGGCAGCAAGCCAGCACTCCTGCCATCAGGGGTGCTTGGATTCAGTGTGAGAACCATTGCTCAGGGGAAGGGTTGGGGGGCAGAAATCTGCTACCACTTCCAGAGGCACTATGCATATGAGGGTGGTTTATCTCATCATCAACACTGAAAATGATGAAAGTTTGATTAAAAACACTCACCACCCTCTTGCTGTTTTGCTTTCTTTTACTAATTTTACTTAAGTTCTTTGAACTTGCTCACTTGACTGCATAGCCAGCAAAAAAGTTCTTTGCTAGTCCCCAAATAAAAGGGATTTTTTTGAGGTGATCACTTGCACTTTGACTCAAGTTCGCTGCTGATTCGCTGTGTCCGATCTGTGCTGAACTTGGAACCTGAAGATGGCCTGTCCCTGCAAGGAGTGATGATGCCAATCCAGGAACAGTCTGGAAAATAAGAAGCCCTTTTTTTGCCACAGATAGTGCCTCTCTTCCTCAGGAGGGGGGTGGGAGTGAAGGTGCAGTTGTCTAACATAGATCAGATAGATCGCTACAGTACCATGTAGATTTAAAATAAAGCTTGTATGTCAAAGCTACAGATGCACGTCAGCATAGAGCTACAGGTTGGCTTGAACACAAACCACTGCAAAAAAAGGCAGGCACTTGCCTCTGAGTCTCCTGAATTACCTTTAGAGACAGGTTTACGTTGTGTGCCTGAATGTAGAGGCTTGGCACACAGTCTCCAGTGCAGATTAGAACTGATCAAGGTTTGCAAAGAGCAGCAGTGGGGCAGGCAGCACATGCCAGACTCTAGTGTTCAATAAAGTTTGAAGTGGAAGGAGATGGAGCAGGTGACAGTCAAAACCTACACTGAAGCCGAGTTAAGGGCTGCTCAACACACCTGAATTAGAGCTAGCACTAAGTTATCTTTGAGGGAAGTGACATAAAGCCCTGCAAAAGCAGGTGTGAGGAGGGAGCAGTCGAAGAGCCGCGGAGCTGCAGCAGTTCCAGAGCTCCTCACCTGCACAGCCGCCGGCAGCGGTGCTCGGTGCCACCAGAGGGGGCTTCGGGGCACCCAGCGGCGGTGAGCGGTGCCCAAGGCACAGATGTCAGGCGGCCCCAGCATGGGACTGGGCACAGCTGGCTCAGAACTGGTAAGTAGCTTCCTGTTGTGGAGTGCTTTAGGACTGACAGCTAAAGCACCTGCTCACCCGTGTCTTTTACTCAGTTTTTTCAGTTCCAAAAGGTTTCACCTCGGAAGAACTCGTGGATTAAAGTTCGATATTGGCCACTGCATCGGGGCAGGGGGGTTGGTTAAATTCTGCTCTGTTCAGGTTATTCGTGTCACAAGTCACACAGGAGGGGGTCATGGCACAGCTGCGTCGGACAAGTCCTCTTGGTTCACGGGCTGAGTGGCCAAGGGAAACTGCTGAACCACACCAGTTTTGAGGCTGGGAAATCCTGCCTGTCCTCTGCTTCCACAATTTTCCATAGGGGGAATGCAGTTCTTAAATTCTCAACTACTGGCAAAGAGGGGTGAGGTGTTTCCCTTGTAGGCCAGAAGCCTGTGCTGCCCTGTGTGCCAGAGCGGGCTGCCCTCGCCTTCCCCCTGCTTGGAGCGGAGGAGCTGCTGGGACGACGGCGCAGGGACAGCCACCGCAGCCACCTGCGGCTGAGCCCGAGGAGCTGCGGGACCGAGCGGGACTTCGAGGCCAAGGTCACAGCCCGAGTTGTGTGTGACACCCAAAACGCTGGCAGGGCAGCTCTTGCATAGGTGACTGGCTCTGCTGGGCTGGGCACACCTGTGTTCCTGTCAGCTGCTCTAAGGGCCAGTGCTGGTGCCTCTGTAGAGATCAGCTCTTGTCACAGTATGGAATTGCTCAGCTCTGCCCAGTCTTTACACTGGCTGTGTAATTACTTTCTAACAGGTATTTTTGGGTTTGTAACAACTGCAGTGCTGTGCTACTGTGAATCTTCTTCCCTCTAAAGACATAAGAATCTACTCTAAAGAGTAGTAAAAGTGATCCAATTTTGAACAGGTGGATCACAAGCAACTGTTCCCTGCTTAAGTTGTATTATTCATATTGTGGAATTTTACAGATGAATGTTAATTACCAGCTTTCTTACTATTGGTGCCACAGAAATCTGTATGCTGTGCCTAAGACTGAAAGTTAGTTATGGGGTTTTGTTTTTTTCCCTAAAATTCTCTGTTGTAGTGACAGAGGAGTCTGAAAAGGAGCAGTAGAACCCAGACAAGCTTGGGCTCCTTCTGTACTGGGCAGTGTCCCCTCAAGTGTTGGGTTCCTGATGTCCTGCTCCCTTGGGCCTGTGCTCCCGCTGCAGAAAGTTCTCTGCAAGCTGGACATGACGCAGCCATCGGCTCCTCATGCACTGCCTGGAGGAATTTCATCCTCGGGAAAAAAGAATATTGATGTAGACGGAAGAGAACACGGGGGGAGCATTAAGATACTAGACACTAGAAACAATAGTGCTGGTGTATGAACAGTCATGCCAAAATCTTAATTCAGTAGAGAAACTTACAGTACTCTACATGGCTGCAAGGTGTGTTTCACAGAAGTCTTTTAATGTCCTGTAAGAGGAGCTGTGATGCTTTTGGAAATTTAGAAAACCACCAAAGAAAGGGCTTTAGTGGAGTCATTGCAAAATGGGCTCTTCAGGTGTAACAGCCTGTGGTTTATTTCCACAGCATTTATTTAAAAATTTTAACATCAACTAGAGCCAGAAACTGAAATTCTTTTAAAGAACTGTGATTTGAATTATTTTTAAACTATGCAGAGAAAAGTAATAGCACGTTTATTCTGGTATTTAAAAATTGAAAAAAGTAGAGAATCATTTCAGCAAAACAGCTCATTACAAATGAGAATTTGAATAGAAGCTGGGATTAGTTTTTGAAGTGGCTTTCAAAAGCTACTACTCCATAGAAGGGGGAAAGAACAAGAGTTGACTTGGATGCTATACAGAAATTAAAGATCAGAGAAGAAATGAAGTTTCCTTTGGATAATGTACATGCTGGTGGTGTAAAACGCAACCTCTGGGTGTCGGTGAGGGACTGTGATAAAAGTACAGCCTGCAACTCCTTCATGCAAAGTTAACAGCCCTACACTGTGGAAATCCTGCTTAAATTGGGCCTCCACAATGGCCTGGCAGTGCTGAGACACCGTGTTGAGATGTTCACAAGTACCTGGAACCGTCGGGCTTGTCTGTCCCAGCAGATGCTGTTGCAGTTCTGTCCTGCTCTGTACGCAGAAGCCTCGTTCATGGCTGAATGTTGTAATGTCAAGTGTAGCTGCATGGGGAATTTCCTCAGGGGAGGGGTTCTGTGTCTGTCGACATCTGGTGGGAGCGATTCTAGTTCTGTGTGTAGTGAGCGCACCATAGTAATGCTGTTTGTTAAGCCTGGGAGGAATGCACGGTTTTCTGCCAGAGGGATTCGTTGGGTTTCACCCTGGGAATGCATTGGCTCATTAGTTGCAGTTGCACCTTGGTCTCTTTAGCCTACGCCTCCCTCCAGTCAGTAAGGATCCTGTTCCTGTCCTAACAAGTGGCCCACGGGACAAAACGGGGCAAATAGGAATTACTGTTTGTTGTTTTAAATAGTGTTTCTGACATCAAGCCAAGGAGGTTCACCTGCGTGTTAAAAGGGCTGAGCAGAAGAACCACCAAATGCCGTATTCTAAACTGCCGGTGGTGGAACTCCATGTTAATCTCTTAAGTGGGATAGGCTGATGTTCAGTGCTTGTCTCATCCTTTTATTTTAAATTTGGTTTAGGGCATTTATTACAGGTCCACTGGAGCTACTGCTGAAAAGGACCCAACCCCCCACAGTATCAAACACAGTGGCCAGTGTGTGCAGTAGCATTGGCTGTGCCTTCTCCTTGTGATGCCCATAGACTGCACGGCCGAGCACTTGGAAGTCATGGGCTGAGGGAATACTTGGTCCATGATCTGTCTCATCCATTTGCTGAGCAACTCTGGCATCTGTTCAGAAGTAAAACTCTGTGTGTGTTGCCATACTGCTCTCAGAAAAGAGTACATATTGCTGTTAGTGCTTGCAAACATACACCTGCCATGTTCCCATACCTGTCAGGAGGTGCTGTCAGCTTTGGGGTGTGCTCATGTTGTGGGCAGATCAATAGAAGAGTGAGCTGCCACCCCAAGAGACAGCCCTGCTCCTTTCCCTCCCTCCACTGGGTGCTCCTGGGCATTGGATCCAAGACCCCTGTAATGCACAGTGAGTTGCTTCAGCTGAATTACGGGGCAGCACATTGACACTGAAACCCAGAACTTGATAGGACAAAAATTCTGGTTTCTCATTGGCAAAACAGGATAAGATGTTTTTTTAGATTAGCTTCATGTACAGCTGTCACAGATTATTTGTTTGTACAGGGTCTAAGTATTCTGGATTCTTTATCAAAACCTGCACATGACTGGTTAGACAGTGTCAGTTTGAATGGGACCTTGGTAGTTCTGGAGAACTGAAGAAGTCACTTCTGGCTGCGTTACTATGTAGAGAACCTGTACCGTCCCTGTCTGATCAACAAGTCCTGCTCAGGAGACACTTGTAATTGGTATAAAGTAGCATTGTAGCTTGAAACTGTCAGGTGTGTGTGGTACTCGGGCACTATTTGCGTGTTTTCCATTGGCTAAAGTAGCACAGAATTACACACCTTTAGAGTAGTCATGATGTCAACTGGCAGGTTAAAGGATGCCTCTGTGTGTCCTTGGACCTTACAGACTCTGCTGACCTTCAACCCTGGGAATATCAATCTAGCTTTGTACTCTAGTAGCATTTATTTATTTATTTTACAACTCAATATTCTTACAGTGATACAGGTGTTTGTAACAGAAAGGTGTTTGGTGTGAGGATAATTCTTACATATACACAACATCTGAGAGACACAAAACATCTTGGTTCTGCTATTTCTAGTTTTAGCAAAGTAGTTTTTGTTAACTACTTTGAACTAATCATTAAATAGATAGTGGATAGAGGATTAAGGGTAAATTTACAGTCGTACTTCTGCTGTAAACCACAACTAAACATCTTGGTGCTGAGGACTGAATTTTGCTGTCATCGCTTTGCAAGCCAAGCTGTGCTCTCCTGCCTGAAAAGGTACCGTTCTTTGCAGAAGATCAAATAAACCAGGAAAAAGAGAATGGGAGTAATTACCGTAGAATTATCAGTGTGCACGTTTTGAATATTCGCCATCTCTCTGTTCTAGACTGAGCTCAAAGTAGGTTGGCTGGTTACATCTCAGGTTCTGGGGACCCAACTTGACCAAATCAACTGTATCAGCAATAGTTCCTTATTTATAAGGAATAATAGTTCCCTCCTGCCTCCTGGGATTGCCAGAGTCCTCCTGACAACTGGAATAGAGTTAGCAGGGTAGGGTAGAGGTGGGACATAGGGAGAGACACTGTGGGTCACACAGGAGGTGTCCCTCAGTCAGGAATCAAGGCCCAGCTAGGGAAAACTGGGTAGTAACTGTAATTCATTTATAGCAAA
The DNA here is from genome assembly GCA_013398115.1 of Falcunculus frontatus. Classification (NCBI taxonomy): domain Eukaryota; kingdom Metazoa; phylum Chordata; class Aves; order Passeriformes; genus Falcunculus; species Falcunculus frontatus. The sequence goes on along the minus strand of VZRV01006242.1, from coordinate 706,758 downwards.
ATCATCATAGCCTGTGAAATGATTTAATGTACTTTGAGAGCAAGTTTTGTTTTACACTTCAGATAGTTTAATCTGACTCAGAAAAAATCCTCAGTTGTAAAATACTTCTAGGAGAAAATTCGGCACAAAGATAGAGTGTCTCTGGATCTTCTGGCTTCTTGCGTTCCAGCAGTTGAGCAGACACTCTTGCACTTCACCTTACAAAAGGTCAGTTCCTGTGGTGTTTCTTGTCTTGTCTCCCACCAGTGTCTGTGGGTGCTGCCAGCACCGAGGGCCGGTTACAGGGCAGGGGGTGAGGAGGGGCTTTGCTGGAAGCACGTGCTGGTGTCCAGGGGAGTGCTGATCTCTACTAGGCAGCAGAAACTTGCAAGGCCATTTCTTCACGAGATAAGGGAATATCATTTGTCCCTTAAGAATTCCAAATGTTCCCCAGTTTGAGGGATGATTCCATTGGGAATTTATGCTGATGTGTGGGGTGTTTTGGACGAGACCCTCCTAGGAGGACTTGGTCCCTATCAAGTCCATCTCAGGACAGATCAATGGGACAGTTTAGACCTTTTCCAGTGATTTCTGTTCTCATCAGAGCAGTCCTGGAAGGTGGAGAGGGACCAATTGGTCCTTGGTAAAGTTACTGGAACTCCTGCATATTGCCCAGGAAGTGTCCTACACCTTGCACCTAGGGCTCGTGGGCTAATTCATCTACAAACGTTCAACAAGGTTTGAAACAACTCTAGGAGTTGTTTTTTGGTCGTTTCCCTCAGGACCCATCCTCATTTGAGCTCTCAGGATCCCTGCGCTGGTGTTTGCCCACTGCAGCTTTGATGGCTTGGAAATGGTGTTCTGTTGGAGCAGGATGCGTGTGTTTTCAGGTTTGGCTTTTTTTGCTGGGTTGAATTGTTCCTGTCAGTGCCAGAAGGTGGTATAGATGAAATGCAATTTTAAAACATATTTGCTTGTAAAATCCTGTGCAAGTATATCTTCAGTAGGTGTGAAAATTGGAGCTTTTACTTAGACTTTGTAAATTTTCTTGTTTGTGATATATATCAGTTATTGTAGTAACATTAGAATTTTAAATAGAAAACTGAGTATTATGAATGGAATAGTTTGAGAATGGTGAGAATTAGATGGCTACAGCCTGAACAGCACTGTTAATGTTTAAATATTCTTTAAATCTAGACTTTAGCTAGGAACTGAATAAGTTTATTAAACTTCAGTAATACTCAGCTTAGGGTATTATTAGTACAGTTTCAAATTCATGGACTTTGTCATCAGGTCAACCTCTAATTAACTGATTGTGTAAAGTGCTGTGAGAATTTGTCTGTTTAAATGTAGAGTGTTGTATTGCCTTATTTTTATTTTTTATACGTGTGAGAATTTGGGTTGGTTTTGAAGCTTAACCATGAAATTCCACTCAGGAATCTTTGAAGGTGGTGCCTTTCCCCTCTCTCCCCCCTGCCCCCCCATTTTTCTTATGAACAAATTTTTCAACAAACAAGTCAATCATTGCATGGTTTTTAAAATCACTTTTAACAAGGCAAATGAGAATAAATGGCTTGAACTGCCTGCTTGGTAGTTATTCACTGGATATGATATTTCACAGATTTTTCTTTGTAGGTTGGTATTTGGTCTTCGTGAACAGGAAGTTACAAAGTTAAGCCTTTAATATTGCATTTTCTTCTTCGTTTTAACAGCTCAAAGGGAAGAGAAAAGGAATGAAGATCGAGCAGAGCCCGCATCAGCACCGAAGAAGGCTGTGGTATCTATCACGGAGAAACAGTCCTCTTCCCTCACCAAAAATCTGCCTTCAAAGAAGTCCCCATCCTACTCCAACACGTCACTAACTAAACCACCACTGAAACCTGCTGGAAGTTTCAAAGGTGTCATTCCCAAGAAACCTTGGCCTTCATCAGGCAGTGTTCCTTCCAAACAGTCACCTCTCTCTCATGGCTCATCAGTTGCCAAGAAAGCAGCTCCGTCTTCCAGTTTGAGTGGAGGACTCAAAAAGCCTTCACTGTCTTCCGTGTCAGCTGCAGCTGGAAGTAGTCAAGCCAAAGCATCAGCCAGTCCTGCCCAGTCACAGCCCAACTCTCAGATTCGACAAAATATTCGACGATCCCTGAAAGAAATTTTATGGAAGAGGTGGGAATTCAAAACACTTACTTTATATAGGAAGCTACACCTAGAACTAGCATGCAGAGTCTAGTTTGTCTTGATAAGGAATTTTGAGGGATTGAATTTATGCAACAAATTACTCCAAGTGCAATCAGCATCTCAGGTTTATATTTGAAATAAAAATTCCTGATAGAAAATAAATGTGCATGTGATAAAACCTTTATAAAAAGAAACCTCGCTATTCCATTTATATTGAGACAATTACAGTTGAAGGATTAAATCACAGCAGAGAAGCTTTTATAATGTAGGTGCTCTGAGTTTTGAAGTCTAGAGATGGCAGTGTTGGAGATGCAGAGTTTCAGGGAACATAGTACAGGAAATACCATAGTGAAAGGTTAAAGCTCTCTGAAGGAGAGATTCCCTCCTCTCCCAACAAAAAAATCAAGAAATTCTGGTCAATGGTCACCTATCACTTAGGAAAGGAAAAATAAAAATCCCAAACACACAAAAAATGCAGATTTTCCCACAATGATTATTAAAGCTAATGTGAGCCATCAAGACTTACATAGAGCACTGCCCTCTGGTATTGTCTCTGAACTAGAAATCCTGGTCACAGCGGGGAATAAAGGACTGAATCTCAAGCACTTGGGCTCCCTGTGTCACTCCTGGCAGAGAAACTCCCGATATCAGTGCCATGAGCAGGAGTAAAGGCTGACTTGGTCTCCCAAAGCTGTGTCATCCATGGCCATCTGCAGGCAGTAATTAGAGTTTGCCCGAATTCAAGTCCTGAGATAGACTTTGACTGTCAGGTGTCATTTGAAGGAGTTTTGAGCCCTTCCTGGGTGAGGAGCAGCCAAGGTCAGCTCTGAAAATTTATTTTTTGTGACTGTATCTGACCATTCACACCTGACCTAACCACACATTCCTGTTCTTGTTTTCAACAGAGTCAATGACAGCGATGACCTGGTCATGACAGAGAGTGAAGTAGGGAAAGTGGCACTCAACATTGAGAAGGAGATGTTTAATTTGTTCCAAGTGACCGACAACAGATACAAGAGCAAATACCGTAGCATCATGTTCAATCTCAAGGACCCCAAAAACCAGGTTTGGGATTTTCTTAAACTTATATAGAAATGTGCTTTTGGGCTTTAATGGTGTGTCAGAATCTACCCTCAACATTAAGAGTTTCAAAACACAGACTTAAGAATTAAACTATAGAATATTTTTATAAAGCCTTTCAAACACTTTTAATATTTTTATCTAAGTAGGACTTCAAAGCCTGCTTTAGTTGGTGATTGGTATTTATTCAGTTTGAGCATTTGGTGATATATTTATACTTCAGGTTTATTTCATCCCTGTTTTCTGATTGCTGCACCTTTCCAAGTTTGCTTATAAGTAGGTGATAATTTTAATAGAAAATTAAGAAACTGGAGCACGTTTTGTCTGCCCAGCACTGTTAACCTTATCAGTTGCCTAAGCAAGTTCTCTTCAGCATGGCAAAAGTCTCTTCTGTTTTCAGGGACTTTTCCACCGTGTCCTTCGTGAGGAAATCTCCCTGTCAAAACTAGTGAGAATGAAGCCAGAAGAACTTGTATCTAAAGAGCTGTCTGTGTGGAAGGAGAAACCAGCTAAGGCAGTAAGTAACATAATTTTTTCCTATGTCCTTAAGTACAAATTAAGAGCAAGTTTGCCAACCTTTACCACCCATTATACGTTAATGCACCATTTTCTTCCTAACAAAATACTAATAATTCTCAGTTTCAATACACTTTTTCTCTACCACATACCAAATGATAGCAAAGTACAGAGTAAAATAAATACATGGAACTTTTACCAACACTGTTTTTGTTTGTTTCAGATGGAGTCAAGAAGCAAATCTCATGAAATCAAGAAAATGGCTGTAAAACGGGAACATGTGCCTGCTGTCAATATGGAGGATTCTCCACCAGTGTCTGACTCTGATGTGAGTACTGGGGATGTTCCTTCAGCATGAGGATGGGGAGGGGGAGAAATGGCAGTTAGAGCTTCAAATTTGTCACCAGGAGTGCAGATTGTTTCACTGAACTGTGGTGATATCATTGTCCACTGGATGTGCTATGAGCATTCTTCAAGTATGAAGGACTGCAACAGCCAGTGATAGGCGTATTTTGCAGGCACTTCAAAAATGCTGTGTATTTTTCAGCCCTTGATGTCAATTTACAGAGAAATCTTTTACTTCTGAACATTAGCTCTACTTGAGAGCACTGTGGCATGAAATAAGGACACATATCGTGTGATAACTCCATCTAACATGATATGCTTTAAGCAAGGCCTTTTATGTATTCTTTTAAAGAACTGAAGTGAATTAACAGTTTTCAAAGTATTTTTTTATTGTTGAAGTTAATGATCATCTGTAATATTTTTTGTGTTTATTCATTTTTAGGAACAGCAGGACTCAACCCGAACTGCACCCAATTTGAACAGTGCTCCTTCTTTAGATGTTTTTAGCAGCATGTTGAAGGATACAACAAGTCAGCATCGAGCCCATCTTTTTGACCTGAACTGCAAAATCTGTACAGGTATTTATTTACAATGCTGACCTTGGGCAAACTAAAGGAACTGTTACTGAAGAGTGTTGTTTGTTTATTTGGTTTTTTTGAAATAGTTTCTCCAAACTACTGTTAAAAGTGCTTGATTTAAATCTATAGGTCAGATTTCAGCATCAGAAGATGAGATACCAGCTAAGAAGGTGAAGTCAGGGGCTTCTGCTAAGAAGGTGGAGTCGAAATCAAAGCCAGAAGTCCAGGCCAAGTATGAAAGTCCTGCAGCAGCCCCGGCAGCAGAGCCTGACAAAGAGCCCGTCACTGACGATGCAATGGAAATTGATGTTGAACCAGCAGCAGAAACAGTTGCCCAGCCAACCACAGAAAGAACATGTGTTCCTCCAAGCCAGAGCCAGAACAGTACAGACTCTGCTGTACATGAAGAGGTCTCTGCTTTCCCTGCCTCCTGTGCTGGCCCCGTTGTCACAACCGTAACGGTTTCTGGCAGAGACCCCAGGACAGCCATGAGCAGCTCCTCCGGGATCGTGACACCGGCCCCGCATCCTGGGCCCGCAGCTGACAAAGTCTCAATGGGGGAAACCAAACAGGAAACTTCCAAACCAGTTATGACTGTCCCCAAATCAATACTAACCAAACCATCTTCCTCACCAGATCCCAGATACCTGGCGGTTCATCAGTCACCCAACATCAAGTGCGTATCCTCAGCAGCTGCCACACCCCTCTTGTGGCTCTCTGCAGATTCCCATGTGTCCCACGTCCCTTTCCCTCAACTAAAAGGCTTGTTGAGGTTTATAGTTCAGGGAGCCTGATGCACATTTTTAAAATGCCATCTCTCCTCATTTGGCTTCTCTAGCTGATAAAGTTTTCAGAGCATCAGTGTGTGTTGACAGCAAAGATTGTCCAGTGTTCAGCAGAGAAATAAAACTTGAAGGTGTCATGCAGACTTAGAAGTCTGCATACACGTTAATATCTAGACAGTGCATGGGAGAGATTGCTTAAAGGCATTTCCAGGTTTTCATCCTATATTAAAATACTGTTACATCTAAATATGAATTAAAGTTAACCAATTGATCAGCTTGAAAGGAATTGGCTTTCTTTCACATTGTGAGTATACACAATAGTAAAAATAAGTATTGCTGAGTATATCCTTTTGCAATTGCAGTTAAAATAATTTTATTCATAGCAAGTTCTTTTATTTCAGAATGTCTGTCAGAGGTATACTGTTGACTTAACTAGTGAGAAATCTGTAACTGGTTTTATAAAAGTCATACCTTTTGGCATCTCTTTGCCTGTCCGGAGCTACAAGTTTATTTTCTGTTGCTCCTTGCTTTTTTAACTAATACCAAGTTAATGGAAAGCATTACAGCATTTAGTAAAAATTTTGTTACTTATTCAAAAGAACATACTGGATCAATAGGAGGGAAGAAAATTTAAAATAAAGGGCCCATCCTCATTTGCCTTCTGTAACCTTTCTGTTTGGAATTGTTTTGCAGTGTTGCAGAGCCTCGCTCACCTCAGGACAGTGACACTTCCCTCTTTCTCTCTCGTCTCAACACCATTTGGAAAGGATTTATTAACATGCAAAGTGTGGCCAAATTTGTCACTAAAGCGTATCCAGTCTCCGGGTGCTTTGATTATCTTAGTGAGGTGTGTGTGTGTTTGGAATGGGTCTGTGCTGCAGTTCTTGGTTCTGGAAAGGCTGGGGGCACTGTGTTTATATATAGAGTTGCATTAGAACTGGAGCAGTGGTAAATGACATCCATGTAGTAATAGGAAAAGTAGCTCAAGAAAAAAACTCAGCCTTTTAAAAATTCCTCACAAGTCTGTGAAGATTCAATGTGTTTATACATGTGTTAGGATCTAACAGGGAATAATGGCTTTACCTCAGCTTCCTTGTTTTAGAGCCAGTGTTTCTAAGTGTGTGCCTTGATCTCTTCTCAGACTGGATGGGTCACTGATGTGATCTGTTAGAAAATTTTGTTCACTGTTTATGAAAAGTATCATCCTTGTTACTAATTTTCAAGTAAAACCAGTTGGACGATGCTGTTCTGAGAGGGTGCACATTCAGATAATGAGACAGTAGAAAGGCTTTTCTTTCTCTTTTTTCCTCTCAAGGTGACTCAAGGCATTTTACGTGACTTAGGAATTTTCAAACACAAAATGTGTAGTTTAGGACTTTGTAGGGTTGCTTGTTCTGAGTATTGCTTTTGCTGAAATGAGTTTCACTGTCCTCATGACAGGAAGTTCACCAGAATTCAAGTGACTTGGGGTCACTGCAGATGTGGAGAAAAGCTATATTTCAGATAGCAACTTCCCTATAGAAGCCAATACATGTGGATATTATAGTTTCCCTATAAATGCCAGTAATGGGCGTACAGAACTATTTGATGTGTTGCTGCTCTCCATGTTTGGGGGTGTGTATCTGTTCCATGTATCCTGTTGGCCTTTGGGTCGCATGCCATAATTAAACACCTCCAAATTTAGGAACAGCATGGCTGAATTTAAAAACATATGTACAAAAGTTTACTAAAATTGAATTATCTACTGGGCTTCTGGGATGGGGCAACCTGCACTGCCTTTTTTGGTTTTTGTTTTTGGTTTTTCTCACACTACCATGTAATACTTCTTGTTTAGGATTTACCTGACACAATTCATATTGGTGGGAGGATCTCACCGAAGACAGTCTGGGATTATGTTGGCAAACTCAAATCTTCGCTTTCTAAGGTATTCACTTAAAATCCTTTTCAAAACCCAGAAGAAATAGACAGCAATGTAAAATGAAAACTTTTTATAATACTGAGTAGTAAACAGCAAATACTGACATAGATCACACATGAAAAACTACCTAAACCACTTCTTTGGAATTTTTGATTTATTTTTGTGATGTGTTTATTGAGCTTTAAATATTGATCTCTCTTTCCTGCATGGTAGTTAAATCTTCATACTGTTTACTAACTGAAATATTGAAGATTGAAATTCAAATTTTAAAGAAAAGGAATTTCTCATTTAATGTATTTGATATATTTTAGTATTAAAACCACTTCAGAATTGAAAAAATGGTACACAATATAGAGATAAACATAAAACTAAGAATTTTCCATTTCTTTTTCATTTGAGCCTCAGGCTATTCAGTTTGATGTAAGATACACAAGCAATTTGTGTTTCTGAAAATGACAAACCTAATTCTATTTTAATGTTGCAAATTGAACAGCAGTAGTCTCTTAAATCTAGAGTGTTGCCCTGAAGGCATAGTTGGAGTGATAAATATACAGTTTATTTTTACCCCTGGAATTTGCCCTTTACCATTTCATTTGCTGGTATGTTGCAGGTTGAATTTTTCCACTTTGCTTTTGTATTCCAGGAATTGTGTTTGATTCGTTTCCATCCTGCAACAGAAGAAGAAGAAGTTGCCTATATCTCTCTCTACTCCTATTTTAGCAGTCGTGGTCGTTTTGGTGTTGTAGCTAATAACAACAGACATGTCAAGGATCTCTACCTGATCCCCCTGAGTTCTAAGGACCCAATTCCTTCCAAACTCTTGCCCTTTGAGGGACCAGGTAAGCACAAAACAGGGGAGGTTCAATGCTAGGTAAAATCACAAGACGAAAGGCAATCTGAGACAAATTGTTGAATAATGAACGTAATCATTAGTTAATTTTTTTAATATAAAACCAATTTTAAAGTACGTAATTAGGGAAAAGCTGGAAATCCAATTCTGCTAAGATAAAATTGTCCAAACTTTAGTCTTTCCAACAAGGTGCTCATATGTCTTAGGAGAATGAGTTTACCTGTAAAATCAAGGATGTGGAACAGCCAGTTTATTTAAAAAACCCAAACAAAACCTCAAGAAACTCCCACCCTATTATCAGCAACTCCTAAATTCACAAACCCTAGACCCTTACAAGCCATTCACCATCGCTTAATTCAAGCAGGAAACTTATCCCACAGAGCAGTCAAGAAGTCAGAGTGAAGACAAAGGTAACCATTTTTGGTTCCACTGCATTGTCACTGTCCATGCTGAGTCAATCTGTACATGCAGTGTGGGGCACGAGGTGTTCGAAATGTTCTGTTCTACTTGGATCAAACTCTAGTCAAATCACTGACTTCAGAAAATCACTTCTTTGGGGAGAAATGGACCCATTCCTTAGGGTTAGAATCTTCTATCTTTAGATAAAATTACCTGTAGTAGTGTTTGGTGAGTTTGCCCCATGTTGAACACGGTGACAGAAGAACTGAGAATGAATTCAACCATGAAACACCCTTCTACAAAATTTGAAGTAATTTCCATCTAAGGATAAGGAGATGCATATGCTTAGTTTCCAAATAAGGATCTAGGTTTTATAGCAAATACCAGGTTGAGAAGCTGAAGAGCTGCAGGTGGCAATGAAGGCAGAACTCCGTTGTCATGGCCATGGCTGGCACTACACGGTAGGTATGGAACAACCAACAAGGAGCTCTCCTTTCTGGGAAGCTGACTGAGCTCTACTCCTCATATACAAGTGTAGCACTAAACTCAATAAAGCATTCTCAGGAGCAGCAGTGGCTGGGACAGGTTTTCAACAAATGGAACATCATGAGTTAGGTGCTGTCCCTTCCTTCATGAGATGGCCAAGGGCGCTTGCTCTGCATCCCCAGACAAGATTTTTCTCATACACTTCAAATCTCTTTTATCTGTCCTTTGAACAGTGCACAGACTGGGTGATTGGCTTTAGGCAAAAGGTTAAAAGGCAGGATTATTGCTGTCTAAATTACACTATAACTAGAATGGTTGAATCTCAGCACTTTGTAGTCTGTAATTTACTGAATTTTTGAAACGTAGGCAAAAACTTACTCCCATTTCATAGCCAAGAAGTCAAAGCACCAAATACAGAACACCTTGGCACAGGGATGTAGGGTAAGAGTCTTAACTCGTGGACTGGTTTTTCCAGGCAGAACTGAAGAAATACCATCCTTTTTGGGCAGTAGCACAAAGATGGGATTGGCCATTGAATCTGCTGTAAATGTCTGCTGGTCTGACAAATAACTCAGTTTATCTAATTGTTGCCTCTTACATTCCTGTGGAAATACCAGCTTTCTGTTTTACACTTCTTTTACTTCTCCATTATGGGTTTCATTTCAAATGAAACTCTTTACCTTAGATTGAAGGTTGGCAAATGTAGCCAAACTTTACTATTAGTAAGAGATCTTTGTAATGTCAGACTAGTTTTTCTGAGTTTCAAGTGCAAAAATATTTCAAAACTGGAAGGAGTTGCTCAGAACAAATTCAGGTCTCATCTGAAGGTGTTCATGGAGGCAAATTTTGTAAGTCAGGTTTTCAAATTGACATAAATAGTTGTAGGCTAAGTAGATTAAAGGTTAGCAGAAACAAGGTTCCAAGGGCAGGCAGGCCATGAGATGGAGCAGTTTCACAGAAGATTCACTTAACAGGTCTGCCATCAATTAATGCTTGTTGGAAACTCCTGGGGCAGCCTTGATCTCACAGCTGTGCTAAGTTGTGTTGTGTTTTAACAGCAGGTGAAAAGAATCAGGTAAGCTGTTCCTCTTGTTTTGTGTATGTATGAAAACCATAGCATGTAATCCACACTTTCTAATGACATCTGATGGAATTGACTGTGTTTTCTTTCTTTCACAATCAATAAAAATATTTTGTGGAACGTGGTCATTGTCTCCTTAAATTTAATCGTGTACCTTCCAGTAGAGCCTAGCAAGGCCTGGAAAAGCGTTGCCTTTAGATGGTCTATCACATTTAGATAAATATGAGCTGAGGGGGGAGGAGGGAGAGGACAATCAAACCCTGCCATTCCAGAAATCCTAGTTAGAAGATATTCCAGCTGTATCAGCCAGTTCCATCAGGCACGTATGGATTAGGAATTTCTCCTGTTTTCTGATGGATTGGATTTGGAACACAACTGAGGACTGCGCTAGTACCTAGAAGATCTGCAGAAAACTTTGACATGGGTGGCTTAAAAACAGAGGGAAATGGAGGGTTACCCTGATTTATATTTAATTAACTCAGATATATATTACCAGATTTTATGTGTCACGGGCTCTTCTGCACTGTCCTTTTGCCGTGGTTTACAGTATGTGAATTCACTTCTCTGTTTCACATACAAACTTGCCACTTCCACTTGTAAAAAGTAGTATAATCAGACTTAATTACTAATAGAAAGTGATTTATTGGATGATTTAGTGGTGATGGGAATGTAACAACTATCTTACCTAGCTGAATTTTAATAAAACAGACATATATCAGCAAAAATTCCACAAAGGCTGATATGTCTTGGTAGTTTTTGATAGAGACTGTGAGTTTTCATAAAGTACAACGGCATGAAATCTCATGCTGTTTGGAATGCTCTTAAAAAAACAAATGGACCAAAATTTTACCTGAACTGTGAATGGAGTTTGATATGTTCAGCTGAGCAGATTTCATCAGGAAAAGCAGCAGCAGTAGAGGAACATGGCATTACAAACCCGATTTTCTGTGCCAGCCAGTTCCACTCGGCAAAGGAGCCTGAACATGGAGCAGTGTCACAGGGCTGGGAGTGATCTGCAGCCCTGCATTAAGGGGGCACAAATCTGATGACAATTGTCAATTGCTCTCATGATTAATTGGGACAAATATTTAAATGGCATTGATAAAATACAGACAAAATCTTGTATTGGTCTCTGCAGTTGAAAATCCACCACAGGTGTGCTTCATCTAATCCCATGGGTCTGTCAGGGACAGGCAGATGTGAAGTTGTGTCTTGAACAGTGCAGGTCAGCTTTTAGCAGCTGCTGATGACAGGGAAAGATGGGGCCAATATACACATAAATATGGTAAACTTGATCTAATGAAAAAATGTATTTAGGGTAAGGAAGACAAGTATTAATTCAATACTAGTATTTAGTATATCCTGTGTTAATGGCTTTAGTTACTGGAGGTAACTCAATAAAACCAGACTGTGCATTTCAAATGCATAATAGGATAATAACTGTTATAAATAATTTAGCACGGAAAACTACTGACTCTGCCAGCACAGCTTGCAGCACTTTTAAAACGTGTGTTTGTGAAAGGCAGTCATTGAGCAATAGTGGCAGACTGCAGTCAACATTTCGTTGTTCCTTAAATTAGACACTTAACCTATTTATGGATATTGAGATAGAACGGGGCTGTGGCCTTTGAAAGCTGCTCTGGCCATGTGTCTTCATTGAAGGAATCATGTAGTATTTGATCTCTCTGAACTGAGTGAGTGTAGAAGTCAGCTTAGGTAAAGTTTCTATTTGTGTAAAATTCCAGTATCAAGATGTAAAGTTTTAATGGATTTACTTTATGATTACTAAATTCTGAACAGAGTAATTTATAACTAATGGTATTAACTTGCTGCTGGAATTTTTTGCCTTGAAAGTGTATTAAAATTTTACCCTGTTTTAATTAGTGACTTGGTCTCTGTTTCTTACAGCAATTCAAACTTGATTTCTCAGTAATTGCTGTTTATTAGATATCCTGCCTGATGGATTTTTGACACCTGTTTATTTCAGTTATTCAGTGTTTGAAATTCATTGTGACTAATTGCATAAATCACAAGTCTCTGCATGAAAGTTTGTAACCAAAACATTTAACAACAGCAGAACAGCAAATGCCTACTGGCAGTTTCTGGGTGAACTCCCGTTTGTGAGATGCTCTGCACTGGTCAACACCCACCAGCTGGGGAGTTGTTATTCATTAACATAAATTTAGGAAAACAGCTGATGTGGTTTCCTCATTAGATGGTAAATTTAGGAGTCCCAGTAAAACTTCTGAGTTGTTTCACCAGAGTAATGTATGTGTGATGTGGTTTGCTAATGGAATGTATCTGCTACTGTGGGGCTTGGGGGTTGTGTTGGTATAAAAAAATTTTTGGTGCTAATAATTAGATATTTAAAATTGTTGCTTAATGGGAAGTTGATTTAATGAGAACAAGGAACATATATATCAAAATCTCCTGCTTATGGGATCTTGAATAAAAGGGTCAACGTAGGTCAGAGCCCTCACCTTGCCATTTATCCACAATGAATATTATCTTCTATTTTGCAATATTATCTTTTATTTCATAGGTTATTATATGTATCCATATTACTGCTTCCTTGCTGAATGCAAATCATAACTAATGGCACATATGGGGAAAGGACAGTGGCCCTCAAATGTGGGCCTTTTAAAGGCCATTTAGTCCAGAAGTTAAAAGATTTTCTACATTTGCCACCACCTTTTGTTTAAGGATTTAGTCTCTGCCTTTCGTTCTGGGCATCTGCCACAAATGCCAGTGGAACTGTGCGTGTAAGAGGAAAAAACACAATAGGAGGAGGCAGGCCTACAGACCTTTGCGTTTTTCCTCTTTATCTGAAACTTTCTTATCATTTCTGGATATACTTCTCCTTCAAGTCTGAAGCTCTTCACAAAGGAGCAGTTCTGCTCATTGTGTTTTTTACTTACCTATCAAGGCCTAATACCCACACTGCATCTGGCAGCTCCAAGGCCACCTTGCCCCCACACCAGGTGTTGGCCCAACCAAACACCTCTCCTGGGCTTGTTTGGGACACCTGCAGTTTCCCTGCTTCTATTGCTTCTTAAAATAATGTCTGGCTGGAAAAAAAACACAACAAACTGGGAGTAATTACCAGCTTTAACACTGTTTCCAAATGCTCTTTGATGTGATCTTTCTTGACATTACTGATGTTTGTTGAACTTGGAGACAGACAAAATATTTACAGACGGGTGTCAATGTGGACTTTTAGCACAGATTAGAACACAAATAGCAATGTTTAGCCCAGGTTTTCTCACTTTTCAGCATCTCTGTGTATATTTGCTAACTAAATGTAAATATTTGATTTTTCAGGAGGAGAGGTGGGCATAGTTGAACAGTAGAAACAATGTAAAGATACAAAAATATAACAGCTTTCTTTGGTTTGAACTTTTGCAGAGACACTTTAACAATGATGCTTGGTGCTGCAATCTTTTATTAAAAATATTGAGGAAGGAATTTTATTAAAAATATTGAGGAAGGAATTTAAACTTTTAAACTTAAGTATAAATATATATAAAAAGTAAGAAATACAAATGCATATGCTTATGGACTAATGAAAATTGCTAATAGGTCTGATGAAATTAAAAAACTGTTACCTTTTTGACTTTTGTAGCTGCCACTTTGTAAAATAATAGGTTTCTACTGAAAGCATCATTAAAAATCGGGTTTTTATATATACAATCTTTGTGTTCTCTTTCAGGTCTTGAGTCATCTCGGCCAAATTTAATCCTTGGATTGGTCATCTGTCAGAAAGGGAAACGTCCTGCCACTGAGACAGAAAAGATAGAGGAGAAGCGAAGCAGAATTCAAGCACATGAGGAAGCTGAACCATCACTGTTCTCTAAAGGGCCTCCAGCTTCACAAGAGAAGAAAACCCCAAAATACACACTTTATTCAGGAGACTCCATCGTGAGTACAACACCTCCTGGATCTCCTCCTCCACCTCCACCCCCACTTCCTGTTCCAGACACCTCAGCAGTGACACCTTCAGTATTAAAAATACTGTCGTCCATTAAAAGTGGCCCCACAACTACTGTGACCCCACCGATTTCAACGGCCGCTCCTGCAAGCAGCACTGCCACACACTCGTCATCCTCAAAAACCGCCACGCCTCTCGAGCACATCCTGCAGACCCTCTTTGGGAAAAAGAAAACTTTTGAGCCTCTTGCCAAGGATTCTGGAACAGTTCAGTCTTCCAGTCAGGAAAGTCAAGCTGCGGCAGATAGTGGGATGTCAGCGGTTCCTCTGTTAGATCCCATTGTGCAGCAGTTCGGGCAGATGTCCAAGGATAAAGCCATAGAAGAGGAGGAGGATGACAGACCTTATGATCCTGAGGAAGAATATGGTCCGGAGAAAGCCTTTGAAATGCAGACTGGTGAAAGTGACACACGATACAGTGTGGAAAAGCCATCTACTACAGCAGAACTAGAGGATGAGGCCTACGATCCAGAGGATGAAACTATCTTGGAAGAAGCAAAAGTTACTGTTGATGATTTACCCAACAAAATGTATACAGACACTAAAAGCAGTTCTTCAGAAACGTCTGCTTCATTTGTTTCTGATTTATCTGCGTCCTCCTCCTTGGTAGAACAGCAAAAAATGTTGGAAGAATTAAACAAACAAATAGAAGAACAGAAAAGGCAGCTAGAGGAACAAGAAGAAGCCCTCAGGCAACAAAGAGCAGCTGTTGGTGTTTCAATGGCTCACTTTTCAGTGTCTGATGCTTTAATGTCACCTCCACCAGCAAAAGCTTCCCTAATAAAGACTGAATTATTCCATCAAGACCAGCAGGCTACACAAAAAGTAGATTTACCTTCATCTTTAAATCAGCAAGCACAAGTTTTAAACCAGGGCTGTGACCCAAGGCAGAACAGAGATCCTCGACAGGCTCGAAGGATGGCAACAGAGAATGACAATGCTGAGTCTCGAATAAAGCCGCAGGTAGTACAGAATGAGACACCCACAAGAGAAGTCGCTCCAGCAAGTTTTCCAAATACTTTGCAGACTTCACTTGGTAAGGAAGACAGTGCTTTAATTTCCACTACTCAGCCTGGTTTTACTGCTGATAATTGGGTTTCAAGTGAGCAGACATCTACAGTGCCCCAGAAAGAGACATCTAACAGCAAATTTGAACACACCATTCAAGTTACTTTGGAAAACTTGAGTCAAACAGCTTCTGGAGATCCATCTGCTTCCAAACCTGTACGTAAAGTGCTGCTTCCAACACCTCCAAGTACATCTTTTCAGCCTAATTTCTCCACATCAAATGACAACCCATCTTTGCAAGATATGCATCAAGTGTCATGGTCAAATGAGTCAAAGGAAGCAATGGGAAGGGATTCCTTTTCAAATACAATGTTTCCTCCACAGGAAAAGGCAGCTGGACACTTCGAACCGGAGATGGGTCTTTCATCAGTGCAATATGATGAACACAGAAATCCTCAGTCTCATCAGTTTGTAGAACAAACTGAATCCGTACCCGTTCAGAATGAGGGTGGACCTCCCCCACAGCACTTTGAGGAAAATCGAGCGTTTTCTATGTCTGGGCAGAAAGGGGGGCCTCCAATGATGCTCAATGCACCTGGAGGACCTCATGGACCTAATTTTAGAGGGCCAGCACCACAGTTCTCTGAAGAGCACGGTTTTCCAAATAATGATGGGCAAAGAGGACCTCAGTCTGGAAGGTTTGGAGGTCAAAAGGGTCCCATTCCTTCCTTATTTTCTGCACAGCATGGACCACCTCTTTTTGGTGATAATAGGGGCCCTGCCCCTTCTTATCATGGTGGTCCAAGAGGAATGTCACCATCTCATTTTGAAGATCATAGGGAACCTCACATGGAGCAAATGGAATTCTCAGATTCCCAATATGATGAAATGATGGGGCCTCCAGGACAGTTCGAAGGACCAGATTCTCCTCAGTTTATGGGAAACAGAGGACCTTCACCTTTTCCTTTTGGAGGTCAACGACGACCTCCACCAGGTCAATTTAAAGGACAGAGAGGAGGCCCTCAGTTTGGAGGGCCAAGAGGTCCAGCCCCAGGTCATTTTGGGGGACCAAGAGGGCCTCACCCAAATCAGTTTGAAGGGCAGAGAGGTCCAGCTCCAAATCATATGCCTGGTCCAAGGGGACTTTTGCCACAGCCATATGAAGAACGGAGAGGGAGCCCGCCACCCAGATTTTCCAACCAGAGAGGTCCAGCACCACATCAGTTTGGAGGACCAAGAGGAGGCACACCTCCAATGTTTCCAGAAGAAGATGAACCTTCTTCAAGATTTCATTACCAGGGTCAGTCACCACAAAGTATGAAACCACCTCCAAGACCACTCCTGGACCTTCCAAGCCATCCACCAACTCACAGAAAAGAGATGTGGGAGGAAGGTGGACCATCTGCATCTCTTTCCAATATGTCTGGACAAGGACCTGAGTCGGAAGGACAGTGGCCCACATCTGACTTCCGAGAAGGCAAAAATCCTGACTATAGAGGTCAGACATTTGAAGGGAGACAGAGAGAGAGATATGAGGGAGGAAATAAAGACAAGGGTTTAGATCAGCCAGAGCCTCAACAAGCAGATAATCGCCAAGGTAGAGGCTTTGAGGAAAGACGAAGGGATCGAGAACATGGCAGACCTTGGGAAAGAGACCGTGGCAGAAACTGGAGCAGAGACAGGGACTGGGAGAGACACAGAGACAAGGAATGGGATAAAAATAGAGATAGGAGCCAAAACAAAGATAGAGACAAGGATTCAGAGCGGGGTAAGGACTGGGAAAGAAGCAGAGACCGAGATAGGACAAGAAACAGAGAGAGGGACTCTTACAGAAGACGTGATAGAGAGCGATCGAGAAGCAGAGACAGGGATCGTGACAGAGAGAAAGACAGGGACCGGGATCGAAGCCGGGAAAAGGAAAGGGATCGAGACAGAGATCGAGATCGCGACAGGGAAAGAGGGAAAGATCGCAAAGATAGGAGTAAGAGTAAGGAAATTGGTAAAGAGACGAAGCCAGAAACACCGAAGGAAACTCAGAAACCGGTGGAAACTGAAGCTTCATCTTCCAGCAATCAGTCATAGAACTGTGACTGATACTTCCCACAAATAATACACTTTTGCAACACAGCAAGGACTGCACACCTGTAAATACTGTACATATTCTCACCTTTTAAAAAATTCTGTTGTAAAACTAGCCTTACCCGATGTACTGACAAATTAGCAATTTTTGAACACATGTGAATGAAAATAATCAGATAGATGAAAAGCAAGAACATATTGGACTTTCACTTGCTGCATTTTGTGCATAATGTTTTTCTTATAAAGATTCACAACATTACCTGTACTGAAATTTTGTTTTTTCTACTTGCATCTTTATCTTAAAGTTTCCATTTACAGTACAGAAATGGAAAAAGTCTAAGAAGAGCATATTGCTTTTTAAGATTATAAAGTTATGTTTTCCAGTAACTTGAATTGTAATTTTATAGGAGAATTTAATCCAGACCTGAGGAGCCATACCTTTACATCTCATTTATGTGATATTTTGGTGTCAAAATTGTTCCTACGGCACACACTAAAAATGTTGGTGTCATGTTTCTTTTACAATGGAAGGGTCATGTGTTTAGGAAAAGGCTGCAAAAGAACAGTGTTCATAATTACTTGTGACTGATGGAGGATTTGAAAATGGAATGTTATAAGTTTAAAGTGCACTATCTTCCTTTTATATGTACGTATTTTGGGTCTGGAATCCATCTGTTAAGTGTACAGCAAAGAAGTCATACTTAGTTATTTTTCATGAGGTTTTAAATATCCCATGTTTACAAACCTGTCATTAAAGAAAATACAAGAGTAGCACCTTTATAACCAGCAAAACTTGTAAAAGCATCAGACATTTATTTTGAAAATTGGTAAACCAAAGGAAGGAAGAGAATCTGGTTAAATAGGCCACTAAATCTGTTACTTCAATTGAACTGATTTAGTGGAGCATTTTTTGGTTTTGTTTAGGTTTTCTAGAATTTTTCCACAGATTTAAGAACTGTCCCAATTTGATTGAACTTTTCATTATAGAAGTGCTCTTTCATTCTAAAAGGGCTCTTGAAAAATAAATGATACTGTTCTTTTGTTACGCCCTACTTAGGCTGGCAGTGTATATAGAACTCTCCACTGAAAAAGATTCAGCTGCATTTAAGTTTAAATTATGGTGGTACATCATGTTTTGATTGAAGAGGGACATTTTTCATGGTGAAATACGCTGCTACTTCTCATGTAGTCCTCAAGCACGTAATTCTAAAGTGTGAAATAAAACCCCAGTAATTTATTTGAATGTGTAAATTAACCATTGGGGTAAATATTTTGGTATTTCGCTAAAATAGATTTGGAAATGTAAAATTAGATTCCTGTAAACATTTTGCATCTTGAGGACTATATTACAGGTAGCATGTGTGTCACCACAGTCACATTGGTGCATCCCTGAGGTCCTTGCACATCCAGGATTTGCTGGCTGAAATGATCCTCTGTGTCCTGAACCCGAGGGAAAACGGTAACATGCAAAGAAATCGTATTAAATGCAAACATCAACTACGGTGTAAGATTTTTTTCTTAATGAGATGTTTCTAATTTAAAGACATACATAAAAGTATGCAAAATGTGTGTTTGTTTAGGTTTACTTGATAGAAATTTCTGTAAATTGTATTTTATATGGCAAAATATATCACTGTATATTAAAATATGGGACTTCACAGGTTTTTGTTACTGTAAGTAGAATAAACACCTACAGAGAGCTGTTGTCCATTTCTTTAAATGTGTATGTGTATATTATTTTCTACATATTGCTATTTCTCAACAAACCACGAGAGACTGATGGCACTCAGGTTTCATTTCCTCATAGTTTAATGGCAGACGTTTTGCAGGATGTCACAGCCAGCCAGTGTTTGATTGCAGGCCCTCTAAAAAACAGCAAAAATCTGTGCTTATTATTCTTCTCTCAGTTCTAAAGCATCCCATAATTTATTTTGAAAATTTTTACATTTGAATCAGGAAGCTTGGAATTTGAAGATTTTTGCATCAAAAAATCTGAAGAAAAGAAAAAGTATTAATTTGGGTCACATCATTTATTAATTTCTTGACTTTACATTTTTATGAAATAGATGTGTGGCTTTTCATCTTTTAGGATGTTCTACTTTAGTAGTTTGGGGAATCTGTTTATGCTTTAGGACCGGTAAATCCATCCTCCCAGAGATCAAGTGGCAAAAGAAATCAACAGCATAGACAGGCTCCAGTGACTTTGTTAAACCTCAGCTTTATGTAGTTAACAATCAGCTGGAGTTGGATTTTGCAGCAGGGTTCCTGTATCCTCCGCAGCAGCAGGCGGTAAAAGCCAGGCTGAAACCAACATGACAATTTAACTCAATTTACAGAGACTAAAAATGGTACTGGATGATTGTCCTGCATTGCAGGAAAGAGAAAAACAATTCTCTGGCTTTGTCCAAACTTTTGATTAACATGAAAGAGTTCACTGTTTTGAGTTTTTGTCTGTGTTTGTGCTAAATTAACTTTCCAAAGAGTATTTTGAGAAATCTTTTTTTTTCTGTAAAAACCCCTGCAAAGTCTAGAACAATATAAGCAGAAATATTATTGTGTCTATAATAGACTGTACTATTCCAACTGTGAGCATTGTAAAGGGGAGTGTGGAGGAGGATGAGAGAAGTAGGAAAGTGTGTACTGAGTCCAGTGTGCACAAAACTGCTTTTAAAATTTCTGGGTTTGTGTCTAGAGGGAAGTCACGAGTGAAACTGTCGGACTGTGGCTACACTTCATGGAAATGTCTGTGCACGCTGCCTTGGGACCTTTGTTTTCTCTCCATTTTCCCATCCGTACCCTGGGGCGGGATGGGCCGGGGACCCGTCGCTGCCCCCGGCGGGCTCTCCACACGGGTTCGGGGCTGAAGCGGCCCCAGGGCCTCGGTGGGGAATGACAAGCGATTCCGTCAATCCAGCTGGTTTCTCCCGTTAATCCAGCTGGTTTCTCCCGTTAATCCAGCTGGTTTCGTTGCCTTTTCCTTCTCGCACAAGTGGCCCTGGCTCGCCTGCTCCGTGCCCCGGGTGATGCTGTTGGTGCAGGTGGGGCACTCCCCTCAGCCGTGGCCATTGCTCTCTGTGAGCTTTCCGTTACCGACAGAGCCGAGCGACAGACCTTAGCCTTAAACTCAGCTCTCAAGAGGTTTAATTAGTTTAAATTTGGCATAAGAGCACGTACCCAACCAACCACCGCAAATCAGCTAAAACAGTAAACCGTGTGTCCAGAACCTGAAATACGTCTGTAAATACACATTGCAGCCACACTGTTCTCTTTCCTTATCTCCTCGCAACACCGCTGCCCACCGATTAACGCGGCTCTCGGCAGGCGCGGGCTCCATTCCGGGTCAATTTCGGCCCTGAGGGGGAGGGCGGGGCCGGAGCAGGCTCCGCCTCAGGGGCGGGGCGGGGGCGCGCGGCCCCGCGCGCGCGGGCGGCGGTTACGCGCGGCCGTTGGCGTCGGT
>VZRV01006242.1:644649-685934 GCA_013398115.1 Falcunculus frontatus | reverse complement strand
CGGGGGCCCCGCTCCCGCCCGCTCGGGCTGCCCCGCCGCCGTCCAGGCGCTGTCTCAGGGGGTGCCAGGCCGCAGAGTGCCCGCAGCCTCCCCGCCGAGGCCGGGGCGGGGACAGGTGAAGGCCGTTTGTCGTGAGCAGCTGTGCTGGAGGGGGAGGGAGGGTCTCACCCGGGGGGGAAGACATGGTCAGGGTGTCAGGTACCCCGCCAGCGGCAGCTTGGTCCCCACTCTGTTACCTCGCCAATCAGTGTTAAGTGCAATTTTTTCTGCCTTTGGGTTTTTTTAATGGATAGTACTGACAATTGTTGAAGGTTTTATGGTTTTCTGTTGAAAGGGACATTGGTAACTGATTAGGTTTGCTGTAGCCATGTCAGGATCAGCCCCCGAGGAGCCTCAGACCATTCCTCAGAGCCCAGCTAGTGTTCCTGACCCCGCTCCCGTTGCTGTCGGACCTGGAGGCTCAAGTGACAGTTCCTTTGGTGAGCAAAACCTTGGCTTTGCCACCCCCGAGGCCAGCCTAGTGGAGATGATGGACATTGAGTACACCCAGCTGCAGCACATACTTTGCTCACACACGGAGGCTCAGAGTAGCGAAGGTGAAGTGGAAGCCAGGCTCAGCGCTTTCTCCTCGCCTGGCCCCTCTGCAGACCCCCCTCTGCAGCAGCCCTCCCCCAGCACCAGTCAGGACGGGGGCTCATCCAACAGCTCTGGGAACCAGTCGGTCTGCCCAGTTACCTGTCAGTCAGGGTTGCCTTGTGACAGCTACTGGCCGAGTTCTAACCCGCACCTGGGCTATGCTGACTTGCAGGAGCTCAGGATGATGTTACTTAGCGAGTCCAACCTCCCTGGGAACCAAAGAGAGAAAGTGCCCAACAGTAGCTCTGTAGAAGTCTCGGGATGCAGTGTAGTAAAACCTAAACAGGGTGAAAATTTATTGGGGGACAATAAGGAAAACGTATTTGTTGAAAATTCGGCACTGGCACCAGAGGTTAGATCTAAACCTGCAGTAAGAGCTCGGTTGGAAGACAGATTCAACAGCAGCCCGACAGAAAACCCCAGATGTCAAGAACCCCAAGAATCTGGAGTAACTCTTAACAAGTGTGTTGCAATTACTTTTAGTTTATGTTGTTAAACTATGTATCATGTAGTTCAAAAGTGATTTGCTAAGTGAAACCTAAGAATAGTGCTTGTTTTAATACATGAGAAGGATGGGTTGGGCTTTGTTAAACTGTGCCATCAAACGTGGCTGCGACTCCTCTGAGCTCAGCTTAGGCCCCTCTGTTTATTGCATAAACGGTACAGCATGGAGTTCCAAAATTAATTACTTTACAACTTTATTCTTCGTAACATGTACTGTAAATAAAGGCGAGAGAACAATACCTAGTTTTAATATGTAGCTTGCTAAAAGCAAAGTAGATTTTTGATCATAAGAATAATAATAGTAGATTTGGGTTATAATGTGGAGGCCTGACTATGGGGAAAACTTTGAGCAAAAATACTGTTTTACAATCTAACCCTGTACCTATCTTAATGTGCTGACAAAATGTTTTATTGAGGCATGAAGCAACTTGTTACTGCACAGAATAAAATACCTCCTTGGCTGATTTTTCTTTTCTTTTATTTGGTCCCTGAAGTGGGCAATGACTGATTTCTGTTTACAGTAAATGAAAGTGTTTTCGTGGTGATAGTTTCTAGAATATTTGTAGCTGTACTATTTTTCTGCGCTCATTTTCAAGCAGTCAGCGTGGTATGTTTTGTGTTTGTTTGTTTTTGTTTAAAGTTTAGTGACATTGATCCGCCAGCCCTCGGAAGTGGTGGGTGTTCCTCTTCACCAGCAAGGGAACAGGTGTGCTGCACTAGGGAAAAATAAGGCTGCACCTGCCACACATTCCTTACCATTTACTTACCCGTTCTTTACCATGAATGCATGTTCTGCTGCTGGAAGTGCTAATCCTTCCCAAGCACAGGTAACTCTCCTCTGCCAAGTTCCAATGCTGATAGTATTAACTTCCTAGGTGTAGTAGAATTCTGAAGGTTTGTGGTGGAGCGTGGCTGGGTTTGAATAGGGATGATCAGAATGATCTGTAATGCAATTTATTTATTAATCTTTAAGACAATCAAGTCACTTTTGTGGCATTTGTAATTACCTGTGTCCCAGTAATAAGCAGTAGGCCATTAGAGTTCTTTTTTTCTGGAGTTTATCAGTTTATCATCAGTTTCATCTGTGCAAGACAAGAAGGAGACACAGTAGCATTTTCTATGGTTCATTTCTTTCTAATTCATTTTGATGATAAAGATATTTCCCCCTCCACAACTTGCAGTAACCTCTGAAGCAAAAGTGATAGCATGGCACTGAGAAATGTCGGAGGTATCCCCAAAATTCATCACTCTGTCAAAACCTCATGGTTGTGTGTATTTGGGATTTATTCTGCCTGAAGAAGTAATTTAAGAAGCTAACAGAAAGATATCAAAATAGTCTCTTTTGTTTTAATGTCTATAGTCCTGTAAGTATTTCCTTTTTTATTTTCACAGACCTGTGGAACATCTTGCACTATTTTGGAAGCTGCCAAACATCAAGACCTTGGGATACCCAAGACATTCCCTTTTCTTTATCAGGAAGTTGAATCCACAAAGCAGACAGTAGGTGCTATAAATAAAGCTTTGCCTGAGGAAGTTTGGATTAAAGTTGGAGGTAAACCATTTATCTTCTTTTCACTTAGTTTTCTCTTGGTCTTCAAATCTAAAATTTTTTTCTGAATTTGTGTCTTTTCTGGAATTAATGTGATTTTAGTGAAAGTGGGAGGTGAGATTCTTATGGCAGACATGCTCTACAGGCAACATGGGGCTAGATTTCTCAAAAAAAGTTCAACACCTATGAGTTTAGCTATACTTTAAAAATTGTTTAGCACTTCTGTCTTGAAATGAAGAGGCTTGAGGTTACAAAGTACCTTTGAAAATCTGGGCCTTGCTTCAGTGACTGGTTTCTTTAGAATCATTAAGGTTGGAAAAGACCTCCAAGATGATCAAGTCCAGCCTTTGACCAAACAATACCAAACCCCCTGGCAGAGGGGTGCATTCTGTGACCCTGAAGCTGATCCAGCAGATGCAGTCAGTATCAAACTGAAGAACATTTTAAGGGCTGCCTCAAGTGCTCCCCAAGGGCAGGCATGAACTCAGTGGGCTCTCTGAGATAACAGAAGCTGTGTGGATTTTGGAATAGCAAGCAGTGCCTTAGGCCTGCTGCAGGACCTGTCTTGCTGTAAGAATCAATGTGGGTTGGCAGTAAAGCTTCAAAGATTATTCCACATAAATAAAGCTCAAAAAAAGCTTTCCATGATCACTATCTTCAGGTTAGTGGGAGAGTAATAAATAGGTCATTCTTTTCGTCTCTATTTTTCCAACAAGACACCTTATGCAAGCAAGCCATAAACAGAAGTTGCAGCCGAATAAATCTGTTGGATTCAAACATGGATCGCAAACCTCTCGGTGAAATTCGGAACGCCCGGGACAACAGCCAGAGCACTGCAGCTGCCCAGGGCCCCTGGCAGTCAGCACAGCCCAGCTCCAGTGTGCAGGTACAAAGTGGTTCCCAAGATGGAAGCGCCCAGAGAAGGGAAAGGCACAACCGCCTGGAGAGAGACAGGAGGTAATTCTGAGATCAGGGGCCATGAAGCACCTTTCGAAGCCTAAAGTACTGGTACTGCAATGCTCTGATTATCCAGAGTAAATGTAAACTTGAGCTTTTGTGTTAGCTCCAAGAAAAAGCAGTGCAGGAGGAGAGGGTTTGGTGTTTGTTAGAGGAAAAAAATACCTATGTTTCATTGTGACTGTGTTTTTACTCTGTAAACAAAAAGAGACTTCAAAACATTTCACCCATTCTGTAAAGATAAGGTGACTTGTGTGTAACAAAACTAATACACAAAGCTTGTAGCAAGCAAAAAGCAGTCCCCAAAGTCCATGGCTGGTAGCACATGCGAGTAGTGTTCCTGTTTTCTGTGTTTTTCCCTTCCCTCTGGCCCGTGGTGGATAACCTTGGGTGTTTGCCTGCAGGCGCAGGATCCGGGTTTGTTGTGATGAGCTCAATCTCCTCGTTCCCTTCTGCACGATTGACACTGACAAGGCAACAACTTTGCAGTGGACAACTGCATTCCTCAAGTACATTCAGGAAAGGCACGGTGACTCCCTGAAGCAGGTTTGAAATCTCACTTCATTTTTGGTCTTGATAAAAATGGGAAATGTTTTAAAGCTGTCATAATATAGTGTATAACTGAGATACAAAGCTTCTGCTGGATGCTGTTTGTGAAGGACCCACCATATTCTTGAACCTTGCTTTAAATTTTTATTTTTTATTTCTTTTAAGCTGGTTGAGTTCACTAGTGAGAAATGACAGGCTGTCCTCAGTCAGTGTTTTCAAATCGGATTTCAAAATTAATTTTTTTTAGTTACCCAATTCCTGAGCATGATCCTATTTGGACAACAATATAAAATTAAGGTCATCTTCAATCATTCCTCCCCTCCTTCATTTTTTCTATTTTCCACCTCTTTCACAGGCTTCTGGTTAGTTCAGGCAGGGGATCACAGCCACATGCCTCCACCAGATTGAGTGGACGAGCAGAGTTAAAGGGCTACATGCCTTAAAAGCAGCTCCCATTCTCCTCAGCAGTAGTTGCAGCTCCAGAGTAATTCTGGCTCTGCCAAGAATTTTTAGGAGAGGGTCTGTTGGAAAACCTGCTGGTCTAGATACTGGTATGGCCCCTCTTCCTTCCTGCTGAAGGCACTACTGAAACAAAAGCATCCATCTCAAGTAAATAGCTACATTAAATATAACATTTATTTTTTGTATTTCAATTTTTTAGGAATTTGAGACTGTGTTCTGTGGTAAAACAGGCAGGAGACTAAAAATTGGAAGACCAGACTCATGTGTAATATGTCCAGCACAGGAAAACCGAACGGCTATGGAGACCAAATAGCCTGACCTGCCCACCTTGAACTGTGTGACTATAGTCCAAACTGTGTTTTATTCTTTCCATTTACATGCTGAATAGGAGTTTAAAAGTGTAACTTGTAAATATATATAAATAGAGATTTAAAGAAAATATTCTTTATTGCAAATGGAAATGGAAGTTAACTACCAGCAATGGAAATCAGGGCCCTGTTCAAGGGGCTTTGGACCAGAAGCTACAAGAAAATTTTTACCCTTTAGTTATACAAAATTCACTTGTCATTCTGCTTTGGGCTCTTAATTTAATTGTTTGCATTTACTTTCTTTTTTTAAAGATGATGCAGTACAGATTGGAAGAGTTGAAGAACATCCATCTGCCTGTTATTTTAATGGCTTGGTGCAAGCTCATTCTTCCAGTGTAAAAAGAAACTAAAGTTTCCATATTATAATGGCCATTTTTCCATTTTAAATGTAAATATTGTATTGGTTATTTGGACAAGTGCATGGTTTCTAAACTGTGCATATTATGAATTTTGCATTTGCATGCATATTTAACATAAATAGCTCCAAAGAGTAGTGCAATGGTGTTGGCATTTTTAATGTCTGCCACACAATTGTCCAACAGGTTCTTGTGTTGTTACTTTAGACCAAAAGTGGCATATTTTAAACAGTAGATATTTAAATGCACAAACTATTTTTATATTTAAAGAGAAATACGATGCTTCATTCATAGGCTTTGGCATATAGGACAGAAATAGAACTGTGTGTGAGCTGAGAGTGGTTTTAATAATTTTTTAAAATAGATGATGCTAGCAAGTTTTAAAGTATAAAAAGTTCTACCAAAATTGATACTGGTTTAAATCACGGATAAGAACAATTGTGCAGCAATTTATGTCCAAACAATCCTAGTAAAACCATTTCTGGAAAATAGAGTTTAGCCAAGTTAATTTGATTTGTATAATGACACTTATACCATCACAAAAAAAAGGTTAAAAAAAATCTCCTTTTATTTTTACAACAGTTCGTACAGGTGGTTTTGGCTGGACTTTAAAAGAGCATCCTTTCTTAGGTGGGGTTCCATCACAATTACTGTGCAAATAGCTGAAGTAGAGGTCGTGAAAATGCTGTTATTTCATTTCATTTGTTATCATATGGAAATATACAAAAATTCTTCCCTGGAAATTAAAATATTTACATTACTCCTTTTGCAGAATTTGCTTGCAAGAGGATTACTGTTTACTAGTCTTGGCAAATATTTGAGGTGCAATCTGAAAACTTCTAACTGGCAGCACAGACTTAAGCAATGGTCATTCCTTAGGCCAGAAGGTTAAAGTACAGGATATTGAAATGCCTGATTTCCACTGATGGAAGAGGCAGCTCAGTGCCCGAGTGCCTTAACAACGTGTCTGAGTGCACAAACCTGCAGGACTGAAGCCAGTGGGAGCAGCACCAAGGAAAATTCAGTGGAAAAGGCTCAAAGTTTCTTAGCAAAAAGTTGCGATCTTTAGTACATGGGGGGTGATGGTAAAAAGGAGCAATGCTTCCTCTTGCAGGTCTCTTGAGCAAAAGGAGGAAGGAAAGGTGAGGTTGTTTAGCAGTAAAAATTCTGGAAAATAATTGGGGGGAGGAAAAGATAGTCATAAAGCACCTTTTAATTAAAAGTTTTCATCTGATGCTTTCTTTTTCATAGAACTGTGTCAAAGTCTCCACTTAATAGAATAGAAGGAGCATCTGTCCTTTTAGCACTAGAAGGATTCTGTTTTCTTACAATGCACTGTTTATTTAAATATTCAGTCACTTCTTCACTTCTTGTACTGTTGGTTTATGATTTTTTGGAAATTGATGCTGCAACAGCTCCCATGCAAGCCGACGTGTCACATATTCCTGGAGTTCCCTGAGCCCCAACAGTCCCAGGAGTCCCAGGATCCCCTGGAAGCCCGGGTTCACCCTGAGCACCATCACGGCCGTTTTTAGTAATTCCAGGCACACCAGGTGGTCCTAAACAAGAGAGGGGAAAAGATTACATGAATT
Organism: Falcunculus frontatus; assembly: GCA_013398115.1. NCBI lineage: Eukaryota > Metazoa > Chordata > Aves > Passeriformes > Falcunculus > Falcunculus frontatus. Next base: position 678,961 of record VZRV01006242.1, on the reverse strand, counting down.
ATTTCCATCTCTTCTTTTTTAATATCTGTATATATGTGTTGCTTTTAGAGATCTTAATATACTTTGAGTGTCTGTACATCACACTTGTTATGGCCTGTTGAGTACAAGGTGTTTTCAATAAATTTACCCTGAATCTGGAGTACGTGCTTTGGATTTTTTATCCCTAATTTGGTCAAGGGATGTTTTGGCTGTGTGAGCTCACAATTTATTAACATGGATTAATGCAATTATTTCATGGAACATTCTGAGACAACGGGGTATAAATATTATAAAGTTTTATGGTATAAATTTTGTGGAAGAATTTAAAATAACACGGTTGTAAATATTCTGGCTTTATGAAATTCTATCAGTGCAGAGCCTGCTTTTGGTGCCTGTAGCTTATTCATTGTACAGGTGTAATCCCATTTAGAAAAGCTGCTTTAATAGGTAAGCAAAATAAAGAATATTCTTCCAGGTTTCTAACAGATATCAATTAATTTGCATAAATTAATCTTGAATCTTTTAATAAAGGAATCTTCAGGAAGCAGACACCATCCTTTCCCTTAATCTGGAGAGCCTCAGAGTTGTCACATACCCTTAAATTAGTGCTGATAATCTATTGCCACCAACATGCAGAGCTGTCCCTCCTCAGCCTTTACTTCAGCGACAGAGCATTAAATTATTTCCCCACACTTACCCTGAAGTCCTTGATCACCATCAGGCCCATCGATACCTTGGCCAACAGGTCCTTTATCTCCCTTTTCACCAGTGTCACCTTTAATCACAAACACAATTTCCACAGTGAGTTGTGCTCTGCAGCTGGAGCCAAGGACAGGACGGGACAGAACAAGAGAAGCTACAACTCCTCTGGACATTGCAAGGATCTTTGCTTACGTGGCACCCCTAAGCTCCCTCTAGAACTCCACCAAGGCCTGATCTCTTCTCCCCAGTGCTGAATTCAGGACAAGTTCACAATTTATTTCAGTGGGCAAAGAAGAGAAGCAAATTGTTTCAGTCTTAACTTGCCTCTGGGTCCAGGATCACCGAGCTCTCCTGTGGGCCCTCTGTATCCAGGGGGTCCCCGAGGCCCAGGATGTCCAACACTTCCCGTGGTTCCAGGAGGACCTGGGGGCCCAGCTGGGCCCGGCCGTCCCGTCATTCCAGGAGCCAAGGGCTTCCTCAGGTTGGCAGCCAACTGTGCAATTTGCTCTGAAAAACACAATTCAAACCTGCATCTCCAACATTTGCACTCTTTGCTTGGGTAGAACTTCCTGCCACTGCTCCTGGCAGAAGAAAACATTGAATCTGTCCTTTCAGCTCACATGTAGCTTTTGGGGTTTTTTTCCATTTTTACAGATGGAGATTTAATCATAAATCTTCAGGGTTTTAAGCTGTTGATTATTCCTGTTTCTAAAACCACTTTAAAGGATGTCAAGTATTCTAACAAATGACACTTAAATAATTAAAACAAGCTTTCTGAAGCAAACTTTCAGAGTCTGACCTCATCCCAAATGGGGGATATAACCTCCAAATGCAAAACAGTCACTTTGAAGAGCGAAGGACACTCCCTGGGGCCTTGCTCCAAGGAAATGAGGTGCACTGAGGAGAGGTGAAATTCAGAATGACACAGGTTAGGGCAGGAGGTCTCACACAACACTTGTGTCAAAGCTGCTGCCAGTGCATTTTGACCATTGCCATGATGAATCATTTAAAAATACTAATTTTAGAACACTGAAAGACATCCCCAACAAAGTGACCTGAATAATTTCCTTACGTTAAAGGTCAATGTATTTTTTTCTTATCAAGACAGAAAATTAACAAATCTCAGAAGCCATCTTATGTTCAGGATCGACTCATCTGGTAATTAAAGTCAGTTGTCTCTCAGTAATACTCACCATTTATCATTTCCCCACAGAGTTCTCTGATATGTTGTTCACTGGCCTCTTTGCCCTGCAATTAACAGAAGAATTTGTCCTTATACAAAGCTCCTTATCAATAACCAGCCCTGGCAGACGCTTCAGGACACAAACCACATTTCCAGGAGCTGAGGAAGCAGCACAGGGTCCTGCATGAAGAACAGGGGGTTCTTTCCCCTCTTCAAAAGGTGACAGCTTCCCCTCAGAACTCTGCTGTACTAACAGCAGAGATTAATTTTAATGTTAGGCCAGATACTTAATATGGGGTTTATTTTGCCTTATTTTTGCCTGCTGAAATGCAAGACCTTATTTTTTGGATAGCATCCAAACCCCACGATCCATTTATTCACTTCACAGGCTCCCTGACTGTGACACAGAAGCAGCAGACACTTACAGGAGGTCCAGGTTTTCCCGTGATGCCAGGGACACCCCTCTCCCCTTGGTGACCCATGGGTCCTGGATGTCCTGGGATCCCTGGTGCTCCAGCTGTCCCGTTAGGTCCTTGGACACCTTTTGGACCAAGTTCTCCTCTTTTTCCTGGCTGCAGTGAAGAATAAAAAAAACCAAAACCACTTAAAATGGAAGACATGGTCCATTCTTTTCTCCTGGGGGTTAATTAAGACTTTCTTCAGGTTTCCTGAACAGATCTGGATGATCTTCGATTACTTACATCCTAAGGGTGTTTTTGCATATATGAGTCATGATAAGAGGAGTCTTTGCTGCAGCAGAATTATCAAACGTATTCCAATGTTTTGAATGCCACAAACCCCCACTTTTCTCACAGATTTTATAGCATGACTGTGAGGAAAGCCTGCTTCTAGGGAATGACACCAGAGCAGAGTTTATTATATAAAGATGCAATAGTCATGTTTACTCCTAAATCCTTTGGGGCATGAGCTCCCAGTGTCTGACACTTACCTCTCCTTTTTGGCCAGGGGGACCAAAGGGACCCTGTCAGAAAGAAAAGGGAAATAAGAAAGGGTGATTCATTCAGAAAATGCACATCTAAAGCCCAGTCTCCCAAGCTGCTGTGTTGTGTGTAAGGCTTGGGTTGCCTTCTTGTCACAGCACGGTTGGAGATCTTGGGTGATTAATTCTGACTGACCATAGTGATCCATGGTTTTCTGAACCCATCTGTTATTTGAGAAGTCAGCTCTACTGAATTTAAGGACACCTACCAGCTCTCCTTTGTCACCTGGAAGGCCATCTGCTCCAGCAATGCCCTGAGAGAGAGACCAGAGTTAACACTGCACCTACTGCTGACAGCAAAGATCACTCTGAGGCCTGGATAACCTGAGGGAGTTGGGGGCTCTCAGCAGCCACAGCTGCTCCAGCAAGAGGCAGTTCTCTCTTCCCAAAGCTGAACACAGAAGCTGTTCCCCTGCTGACGAGGGCATGGGTGGCACAAGGCAGCTGGCACAAGAACTGGGTGCCCTTTGCAACAAACTGGGACCTGGCTGAAAGGCTGAATTCACACCGATGAGACCCCTGGTGGGTTGGCCATGAAAGCCATCCACAGGCTGGCACTGGCATGCCTCAAGCAGGGAACCTAAATTTCAGGTCCCCCTGCTCTGTGTCTCACAGAAAACGTGGGTTTGCAGCCACTGCCAAATGCTGAGTGTCCCTGTTGTCTTGGCTTCCTGAGCAGGGTCCCAGGCACAATAGCTTCATCCCACCCTCAAACTGATCCATCACGTGGTGAGGAACATCCCTTTCCACTCTTGGGGACAGGAATACGAGAGTGGCTGAAGCTCTGGTGACACCCATTGTACCAGCCAGGCGGGGCAGCATCGCTTTGCTGATCACCTCCAGCCAGCAACAGCAGCCTGAGCAATCTGAGTGTGGCTGGGGTGACACAAATCCCTGCGATCTCTGCCCTGCCCAAGGCAGAGCTGGCTCATCTCACAGCAATTACAGCACACAGTGAACATTGTTATGGTGCTCCGTGGCTTTCCAGAGGAAGTTATTCCAAGACAAACAGAGATCAGGTTGGTCTTTCCCCTTAGCAACAAAACAGAGACCACGCTGATACTGATAAACCAAACCAGCAAGGCTTGCTAGGAAAGCCTCATTTTCTGCAAGAACACAGTCATGCATTAATAAAAGCCATATATTTGATGAAAACTGGCCCAAAAGCTCATTGCTGAGATTAAACCAACCATGGAAGTCGAGCAGCAAAAAGTAAAAGATTAAACTAGCTCATTAGTGTGCCAAGCTTCGAGGTTAGGATGAAATATCCTTCATCAGGCACATGAAGCTGAGGAAAAACTGTACTTCTAAACTTAACTTGGGAGAGGAATTTGATGTGAGGAGCTCCTGCACAGATCCTTGTGGCCACAAAACACACAGTGAGGGCCTGGTGTTTGTATCACAGCATTTTCAAGAGTCTCCATTAGAACAGACACCACCTCTGCCAACACAGGGAATATTGGAACAAGGAGGATTTTGGTTTCTGCTGCAGAATATTTTCATTTGAGGAAGGAAAAGCCATTTGTGCTGCCAGAGGCTGTGCCTGAGGTTTGGTTTAAATGCCTCTGCTGACAACAGCATGAAAGTTACCACTTACCTGGTTCCCCTTGGGACCAGGAACACCAAGAGGACCCTGAAAATAAGTGAGAAAAAGAAAGCAGATGAGCTCAAACTGTAACTTCCCTGTCAATTCCTGCTGTGGTCAGACACTCGCTCAGCAAGGGGTCAGGAATCAGTCTCCCAGCTGCCAAGTAAGAGGGTACAAATCTCATTCACACTTCCTAGAAATAAGAAGGGATTTCAGCACCCCTGCTAGCTCTGTGACACTCTCCACAGTCCCTGGTTTGTGTTGTGGGACAATTTCTCTGCCTGTGATGTGAGGAGGAGGTTGGATTTACTCATGGTATAAAACAGAAAATTTTCATACCACAAGGGCAAAAAGCCAGGATGTTTTTTCAAGGCTTTATTAGACTGTCAGTTTTCCTGGGATTTAGAATTAGGTGCTCCTGATTTAAAGATTCATGGAACAACATGTAGGAATAAAATACATTTAGATGATGAAGTGATTATCACCCCAGGAATAATCCAGGCAATCTGAAAAATCATTCCATCTTTATCTACCTGACATTCACAGAGAGGACATGAGACATTTTCAGCCCTATTTGTGACTTTTCTGCTCCACAGAGCAGAGCCAACAAGGAGTTCAGGAGAACCCCAGGGTTTTTTCTCTACTGCAAAATCTACATGTGAAATTCAACCATTTTACCCTTCAAGCAGGATTTCTACAGCACACTCATCAATCTGGCATCTGCAAACTGATCTTTTTTTTATTAACTAGATCTAGAGATGGCTCAGCAGAACAGAATCTTTGAGGAGGACAAACACACAGAACAAGGCATGTTATTTTGCTCAAGTCAAGCACTAAATTAAAAAGAGAGGGGATTTCTATTAAGGAAAAATAACTCAGAAAAACAGACAATGGAATGTAGAAGTGCAAGAGTGGGTAAAACTGTTTATAACACTCATTTTATGTTTGCTGATGGCAAAAGCAATATATTCCTTTCTGAACATTTTCACTTAAATTTATACCTCTGACTTCACAGAGTCTCAAGGCTCCATGGAAGTTTATGGCAATAAAACACAGTTCAGTCACCAAAGACCAAGTCCTGCAAGGAACATTCCCTTAAAGACAAGCTTAGCCCTGAGGATTTTCATTCAAAACTATAATTCACTGCAGTGGTAATTCCTAGCAGCAGGAACAAGGAGTTTAGGAGTGCCAGCCCCACGCCTTCACGTCTTTCATCTGATCAGTTAAACAAAACTCATGTTTTTGGCCAAGTATTTAGTGCTCCAGTAGGGAGCCCAGAGCCCCAGGTGGCTGCTGGCATCCACAATCCTCAGGAATCTGATCATAATAAAAATCCTTAGGAAAAATATTTCTCTATTGCTACTTCAGTCAGCAACAACAGTCAAATCCTTCCCCTCCCCATATCCCACTCCAGAAAGATGGTTGATGTATTTTATTTCAATGCTATTTTATATCTTACAGTCAAATGCACTAAACCACTCTTATTTTTCATGCCAGCAAACACATTTAGTGAAATGCTGGTTTATATTCCTGGCCACAGTCAGTCCAAGGACTGTGAAAAAGCCTGTCAGTACCTGTTAGCTCAGGCATGAGGGGATTTTTCTTTTTTCACAGAAAAGCCTCAACTGATTTCAGGAGAGTTTGATGAGTTGGCTGCAGCTGGGATGGGGTAATTGCATCGATCCTGTGTGTGCAGTTCTGCTCTTTATCTGTGTCAGGACCAGCAATAAAGCAAGCCCAGGGCAGATCTCGGGGTTCTTTGTGTGTCCCCAGCAGCTGCCACCACCCCCAGCAGCACAGGCTGTTTGTTCAGGCTATAAAAACACAATCTGAGGGTTTAGAGTCAACCCAGCCCCAGCACCATGGTCACCACTAAAGCACGCCCTCAAATGTCACATCCACGTGTTGTTTGAACACTTCCAGGGATGGTGACTCCACCACTTCCATGGGCAGCCTGTTCCAATGCTTTACAACCCTTTCTGTGAAAAAAAAATTCCTAATATCTAATCTGAATCTCCCCTGGTGCAGCTTGAGGCCATTTTTTCTCATTCTGAACAATCAACAATCACATCTCAGAGTAACTGCACTGAACTTCAGGGCCAGAAATAAAACTTAGATTATTTTTTATTGCTTTAAGCATAACGTTTTCCCTCCCTCTGCTTGGAGAAGCTCCCTGGGTGCTTCATGCAGGGGCCTCTTCCCCTCTGAATATACATTTTTCACCACAGCAAAGCCCTGAATGCAGTCAGAGCCCCACAATAACCCTCCTGTTTCACACTTCCAGCTCACAGTCACTCCAAGAGGCTTTTTTAAACCTGCCTGCAGCCAGCACAGAAGGGCCATTGTGGAACCCCCGTGGTGCTGCTGCAGTTGCTTACACAGAAAGCAACTTAAAGCTTTTTTTAAAAAAAACTTTCACCTTAAAGCTGGGGAGGAGGGAGCTGGTGAACACACAGCTCCTGTTCTCCTGCAAGCCCCCAGCAAATGCTGTTCACTTTGCCCTGCTGGCTTCTTTTCAATGAGAATAAACTCATTTAAATAAAAAGTCACATTTATTGTGAGGTGGGAGATGGCCAGGTGTGCTGTTGTTCAGAAAGAAAAGTCACTGATAAAACTGTAATTTAAAAAAACCCAGAGAGTCCAATCAAGCATCTGAGCAACAAAAATTAATGAATCAGCTCTCCTGTGCTCCTGGGGAGTGAGGCTTTGGTGGAATCAGTGTTAGGAGCAGGGGAAAATCCCAAACACTCTCTATTCTGGCTAGGATAGGGCCTGGAAATCTCTTTTAAACAATCCACCCTGTCTGAAAATAGTGGGAGTTTCTGAAGTGAAACACAAACCAGGAACAGAAGGGACAGGACGCAGGAGTCCTGCTCCCTGCCCTGCCTGACTTGGGCAGCCTCGGGGGAGGGCCTGGGGCACCCAACACACATCAGCTACACCAGGGTTTGGGCCCCTGTTACCCTCTAAATTCCCAACCCAAACAGGAATCAGTCACAGGTGTCTTGTCCTTACCCTGTCACCTGTCTCTCCACGGATCCCAGTTGGGCCAGGAAGGCCAGGCTCACCACTGGCACCTTTGGGCCCCTGTTGGGAAAACAACAAAAACCAGGCTACAGCTTGCAGTGCCAGGAAACCCTGCACCCTCCAACACCCTGAAAGTTCACCAGCCTCCATAACGTGTTCAGAAAGGTTATTTGTCTTGGATGATCTCTCTCCCTTCCCCCCCAGGACCTGGGGAGCACTTGTGTTGGTTGGTACAGCTCATTCCAGCTTCTGTCCTGGACCACAGCCCAGGTCAGGCACATGCCAAGGTGCTCCAACCTTTGGCCTGGTTCTTTCATTAATAAACCTCTTAAAATTAAGAAACCTTCAACATCTGTGATCCCACCAAGTGATGCTCCTCTCAGCCAGTGTCAGTGGGGAGTGGAGAGTGGAGGTTCCACTCCCTTGGAGAAAAGAGGGAGAAATATTGGAGTCCCCAGTGCAGCAAAAGGGAGGAGGAGTTCACTGAAGAAATACAGGCTGAGAGTGGTCCAGATCAAGGAGAAATTGAGGTGTCTTTACAAAGATCAAACACAAAAAATCATAAAACAATCTCGTTCCACCTCCTGCCATGTGCTGGGACACCTTCCACCAGACCAGGGTGGTCACAGCCCCATCCAAGCTGGCCTTGGACACTTCCAGGGATGGGGCAGCCACAGCTTTTCTGGAGAACCTGTGCCAGAGAACAGGCTCAAAACTCAGTATCCCTCCCTTTGCAAACAAACACTAAATATAAATTGCTCCTGCAGGCAGATTATCTGGCTTTGTGCTCTTTCTACCATCCTTTAGAATGAAGGTGTCACACTGGTTCTGGCAAATGGAAAGATATTTCTTCCTTTCCCTCGCTGCCATCACCCAGCTGTCTGGCCAGAGGTTTGCAGAGAACACTGAGCTGCCAAAACACCGTGCCCATAATTGCCCCTCTCAGCACTGACCTGGAAACCTCGGACACCACGAGCTCCTATGGGGCCTTGGAGGCCCAGCGGTCCCTGGAAAGAGAAAGATCAGCTTTGGTAAGGAGAAAATGCAAGGCCAGGTAAGTCACTTGTGTAATTAAACTGGCAGAGAGGGAATGTGCAGTCCTGTGCTGCAGCACTGCCCCATGGCACTGCTGATGAACCACTGCAAAGTGGTGTTTGGTGTTTGCTGAGCTTTGTTAATTGCATTGTTATTAACAGAAAAGCTCGTTTGTATAACCAATGTTTAAGAACATACCATGCTTATGAGTAGGAAAGATCAGGGACAGCAAAAATTGGCAGCGTGATAGAGCATAGACAACATCCATTAGAGGGATCTGCTATCCCAACATTATGCTTTTAATTGATTGCAGGAAACTGCTGCAAAACATGTGCTGCAAGCCCTTGGAAATGAAAAATGGCAATTGAATCCATTTGCTTGGACATCCTTGGTTCCAGCAATGTAGAAAAAGGCAGCAGTTTATGCTGTCAGAGCAGAGGCTTTTAAGGGCTCACCAGGCAGAACATGAGCATTACCATTAGGAGTCTCTATTGCTTTCTCGTCAGAAAAATCACATATCCAATAAGGATCTTGGATGGAAAAAAAAAAAAACCCTAAGTAATTTAGGCATTTAAATCTCATTTTGTAAACTGTCTTCTTGAAATAGATGCCTTCAGCAAGCTTCTGTCACGAGGCAGGGCTGCAGCTTTGGCTCCTTTCACTGCCATCCCTGATGCTGGGTGGAGCATTCAGGGACACAAACAGGCCTCAAACTGGCCACTGAAAGCAGCATCATCCTCAGAAAGCTGAACAACTGCTCAGGTATTTTCATAGTTACTGCTTCCACTTCTGTTTTCTGCTTGTAATTGTGTAAGGAACTTGGAGAATTATAAATACAGAGCTCTAGGAAAGTTGAGTTAAATTGAATCAAAAATGACTCTGCTGAGCTGCTGGTGGGAGCTGGAGGCACCTGACAGGCTCTGAGAAACCCTTGGTACTCAGAGCTAAAAAAACCCAAATTGTTTTGAACCAAAGAGCCTTAACACTGGAAAAATCCTGCACCTCTCTGGAAACAGCCCAGTCTTAACTAATAAATTACGATTCTAATAAAACAAACCAGAAATGGTTTGTAAGAAGCCCAGGTTAGACATAACCACAGGTTCAGCTGCTGCTGCACCCCTGTCAAAACTCTGCACCAACACAATTAGCTCAACTGCTTTTGCTTTTTGGCAGCAATAATGGGGTACCTTTTGTGAGGCCAGCTACTTTGATGAAAAATTGCAGACATAAAAGCAAACATTATTAATACAGTTTATTTCTAAAGCTGATTTCCCTCTCCTTGGAAGTTTAAGCAGCAGCTGCTCAAAAACAATAAATCATGCAGTTCAATTTCTTCCAAGTGGCACGTACCAGAAATCATATTAGACTTGCTGTAGGCTCCTGGATTTCAAAATGAGATTAAGATGGGGGAAAAAAAAAAGAAAAGAAAAAGAAAAAATCCCAATAAAACCACTAGAAAATCACATCCAACCCCAACAGCAGCACTAGCTGGGGAGTGACAAGATGAAAAAGGTACCCAAGCATTTTTCATAGTGGGATCAAAATCAGGGTTTTACCCTCCTGATATTATTTGTTATCATCTCTGCTACTGGGCAGGGACAGAGCACAGAGCCATGCAGTTATTCCCAGTTTTGCTGCAAGTATGGCTTCAGGTTTCGCAGGGAATCCCTCTCCACTGCTCCAAGGAAAGGGACACAGGACTGGGGAGGATTTCAGGTGTCGTGCTGGTGGCAAAGTCCATTGAAAAGCTTCCCAGGAGCTCTGCTTCACTAAAGCCTCACTTCAGCATGAGCAGAACCATCTTATTCCTGTTTAATGACTGTGCAGTCCCTCCTGCCAGACTGTGGCAGCTCCACAAACCTCCTGGACAGCTGCAGTTTGCTCTGCCAAGCGAAATGGGAGGGATCATTTGGCATTTGCACGGAGCTGTCAGTGAGAACAGGACCTGACCCAGCCTGGGGGAGGAGTTTCTCTGCTGCCAAAGCTCCCCAGAGACAACACTGAGAGAGAAAGTGGCCTTTTACCATAACCAGAGAGTGACACCCCCCCCCCCCGCCCCCCCAACCCCCTATTTTGGCACCTCTCTGGTTTACAGCCAGCTCTGTACTTACAGTTGCTCCTCTGGGTCCCGGCAGACCTCTCTCTCCAGGAATGCCAACATCGCCCTGGCAGGGACACCAAAGTCAGCTGAGATATTCAGGAGCCATGAATCCACCCTTCCCACCCCCCTGGGACACATTCCTGGATCCCAGGCTGCTCAGTCCCAAACTCCTGCCCCACTGGCCCATCTGCCAGCCCACAGCTGGTGGGTTTTGCCCAGTACCTGTGCCCAGCACCCTGCCCAGCCAGCTCAGTGCTCCCTGGGGAGCTCCACACCAGTGTGGAATGCCTGGAATGCTCAATCCCATGGGATTGCAGGTGCTGCATTGTGGACGCTGAAAGGCCTTTGGCAGAGAAATCCTTCAGCAAAATGCCATTCTGTGAGAACTCTACTTTTCTCACAGAAACTATGGAAAACACTGTTAAGGTTTCTGTAAACTAATTTCTTATCTTGTACCTGCAACTTGTTATGCAGACTTGTTATGATGTTAACTAGAAAAATATTTTTGAATGGGTGTTGTGAATCTCAGCCAAACAGTATGAGAGGTGGATGGTCAATGACCAATGATCTTATGCCATCTTTGCCAACTGAGGTATTTAAGCCTGTCAGAAATTAATTAATAAATGGCTCACTCATGGTTTCCCTGAACCGACTTTGTGTCATCATCCTCTCAGACCATGGTACAACAGCGACACTGCACCACTGGAAGCTTTATGCAAGGAAGCAGCACGTGAGCTCCAGCTCCCCGGTTTGGTTTAAAACTCCCCCAGCAGAGCCCATGCTAAGTGTAAATGTGGGACACTTACAGGGATGCCTGGCTCTCCAGAGGGACCTGCCTCTCCCATCTCTCCAGGGCTGCCCTGCAGAGCACAAAGCAAACATTCAGTGAGGGCATCACTTCAGAGAGTCATTTCTGTCCTACCTGAAGCAACAAGAGGAGGAGGGAGCTATAACCTGGATCAGGAAATAAAAACAGCTTTAAACTTCTACAGTTTTAAGGCAAAACTCTCAGCACTAGAGAACAGATGAGCTGCACACTGTGTCCTGGGATCAGTGACCAGGGAGGGCTGCCAGCCCCAGGGCAGTGTTCCCATGTCCCACCTGAGACAGGGACGCCAGGACACCCCATCACATTCACTCCTGCATCACCTTCATGTCAGGAGGAGATTCCTGCAGCACCTTCCTGCAGCATGCTCTCCTCCCTGAGGTTTAGCAGCAATAATGATGCAGGTGCAGAGGGAAGAAGTTATAAAGGAGAGGGACAGGGGAAAAAAAAGACACCTCTCAGAACAGCTTTGTGCTGGACTGCTTTGGTCTGCCTGAGGTTTTCTTTCATCTCACAGCTAGGTGTCAATCTAAAGCTCCATGGAAGTTTTTCTCCTGAGCTGAGGGAAAATCTGCAGAAGGCAAGATGAGATAATCCTGCTCCTGCTTGCAGGTGCTCAGTCTTCTGATTCCCAAAGATGAAGCCTCCTCCTGGGACTTTGGCAAAAGGATGAGGTTTACTAAACCACGGATGACTCTCCTGTGTATCTGCTGTGTCTTTACTGAACCAGGTGCCAGCCCAGTTATTTTACCTCATTCCTGCTCCTCAGCCCCAGCAGAAATACAGAAACCTTCACTCTGGGGTAAGTCCTCCCAATCCCCCAAAACTTAAAAGTCTTGCTGTGACCAGTTTCCCCACCAGACCCCATGGTTAGAGAAATGCACTTACTGGTTCACCCTTTGAGCCTTTAATACCTGCTCTTCCAGGCAGTCCCTGAAAAAAATTAATATTAAAGCAATGTCAGAAGAAGTGAAGGTATTAAATTTGTTATTTTGGTCTGATTTGACACACAAGGAGCGACCTTTGCTTGAAGCAATGGAGGGTTTAGACTTCTGCAGCTTTGACTGTGAAAATTATGACTTCAATGTCTCTCTTACTGCCCTTGCAGCTCCATGAACACTAATCCTGGGCATGAGAGCAAAGAGCAGGAATATACAAATAGACCAGCAGCAGCCACATTTGGCACAGCAGAAACCTCTCTCCAGGGGTGTTTAAAATATTGTGTAATACAGGAAGAAAGGAGTATTTTATCTCTTTTAAACAGTTGGAAGACTGGAGAGATGAAACATTTTGCCAATAAGCACTGGAGTAAGGCAGGGACAGAGCTCAGGGTATTATATCCCAGATCTTACCTCCCTCAATAAGGGATGCACATCAGTAGGATGTGAAAGAGAAAATCCCTCTCAAGTTTAGATTTTAAAAAGTCAGAGAGGCCAACAGCCAGGGAATTACTGTGTGGTGCTGCTCCAGGTGTTCTCCAGTTCTGTCTGGCACACTCCTTCCCTGTCTGCATGGTGGGAAAAGTGCATTTCCTCTTGGCTTAACTAGAGCCCCTTGGTAAACAACCCCCAGAATGACCCTCCCCTGTGCCCAGGAAGGATCTCTGCAGGCACACTGAGCTGCTGGAACCCCCAGAGATGGCAGGTCCTGCTCCATACTCACAGGAAGTCCATTTGGCCCCTTCTCTCCAGGAGCACCCATGGGAGCTGCGTCACCCTGTGGATAGGCAGAGGTTAGGAGGGATCCTCCAGCACTGGGAAATGGCCTGGCACAGGTTGGGGACACATTCCCTAACAGGCATTTGTACTTTTCTCCCTCCCCTTACGCAAAGGACCAAGAGCTGTTGTGTCTAGAGGAGTGAGCACCCACTGGACAGGAGCTCCCAGGTGTTTCTCTACTTCCTGCAGCTCCCAGCCTTCCCTGGCAGCACGTGCTCAATACTCCTGCAGCATCACCTTCAAAAACCAGGCAACCAGTACCTGACAGCACTTTGTCTCCAGGCAATTAAAATCAACTCTGTCAACAGCTCTGAAAAGGCATCTCCGAAGGCCTTGAGTCAGCCAGAAGGAACCACTAAATCCAGGGACACAGCTGAGCTTACATCACACGTGCACCTTCCTTGTGTAGGGAACTCCCTTGGGATTAACTAATAGGAGGATTTCACTCTCCTTCACAAGTGACAATATTAGAACACTTTTTAGAAGCAAAAGCCTTTCCAGCCAAGCTTCTTGACGAGCAGCAGTAGCGGTTTCCCACTCCCAGCACACTCAGGAACCTTCCCTGCAGTGTTTAAGTAGGACTTTACAAACCTTCTCACCATCGAGTCCAGGGGCTCCATCCCTCCCATCCTTGCCAGGCATTCCCTGCAAACATGGACAGCACACGTTTAGGTCAGGAGGAGGCTCTGTGGTTTGCAAAACACATTCACATCAAAGAAGCTTTTGGCAACAAGTCCAGCTCCAGTTGTACTGGGAGATTTTTCATTACCAGCAGTACAACTGGGGCTGAGTCCAGCTGGGATTACACAGAGACCCACGGAGCAGAAATCTGACAGCAAAGATGGCAAGAAGCAGCTTTTTTCCTATTGTGTTTTATCTCCTCATCTGCAAGCAAGACAACAGCAAGACCTGCATCCTGCTTAACTGACTTACAGGTTCTCCTATGAGTCCACGAGCCCCTGGGTTTCCTTTTGGTCCAGGTTTACCCTGGAAAACAACAATAAATGCTGTGTCAACCTGTGTAAACCTTAAGAACAGTCAACAAAGACAATACTCAGGTTCTGTAGGGACATTTAATTCCATTTCAGCTGGCTCCTCTCTGCCCACATAAGTATGGAGGTTGTTTTGGGACACACCAGGAAACTGGCTCAACGCTGGATACAACACCTGGGAACATTCTTGATCATTTCAAGGGATGGGGATGTGAGATCTGATCCCTGAGCTCCAGGCTGTAGCAGCACTTGGACACCTTATTGCTCAGGCATGTCTAGTAAGAGTTAAACACCTCATTTTTGAGATGATACTTCCATCCCTTTCAAGCAAACCAAGGGGCCACAAGCCATAATAAACCTATGGAACAGAGTCTTTGGAATGTCACATCCCAGACTGGAGCAGAAGGGCGTTTGACTGCACTTACAGTGTCACCTTTGGGCCCCCGGAATCCCTGAGGTCCTTTGCTCCCTTGGTCTCCCTGTGACAGAGGAGGAAAAGCCATTAAGCATCTCCATCAGACAGCGACAGAGATTGATGCTTCGAGGTGAAAGGAGGAGGTTTTTGTGCTGTTTGCTGGTGTCAGCCGAGGTGTGAGCACACACAGTCCCCCGAGAGCTCGGCTGTGCTTTCTCAGTTACACTCAAATTCCTGACACACTTTTTGCAGCAGGGACTTTGCCAACAATCCCTCAGGGCAGAGACCATCTTCCCCTTCATTTAACGAAGCAATTTCTTTAAGCAAAAACAGAGTGGGAGAAAAGCTTTAATATTTACTGTCTAGATCCTGCTGGGTGTAATGAAAGGTTTGGTGAGAAAGCACCTCATTTTATTTTAGTTTGGATGAATTTCTTCTATAATTGCAAGACTAGGGAGGGGTCCCCAGGAGGGTGGTGCTGCAGAAGGGAGCTCTGCAGAAGGATGGAGATTGCATCTTCAATTCACAGCTGTTCCTACTTGGAGCAGAAATCTTTGAGAGCTGTGGGCACCTGGGAACAGACCAAGCTCAAGGGATGTAAGCTCACAATAGGTCTGCTTCTTCCTCCAAAAGTAATGGATATTCCCTTCTCCAGAGCTTGCCCACAGCTGCTGGTGCTCAGGGAAGGGCAGTGAAGCACAGAGAGCAATGGAAACGTGGTGAACTTGTTCTGGTGTGGGGCATGGCAAAGGCAAAGACATCCTGAGGTCTGGGCCAGGTGAAATAACGCTGCTCTAACTGGAGGGAGGAGGGCAAAGGCAATAATCTGGTGGAGGTGGTCAGCACAGCCTCCTGCTCACTGCCAGCAGAGCTCAGGAAGGAGGAATAAACCAGGTTGTGGCTGTGGAAGGCAGGGCCACAGAGAGACTGGGATACATACAGCTTTCCCTGGAGGTCCTGGGATTCCAGGTGGGCCTCTGAATCCAATGTCACCCTGCAGAGAACAGACATCATTGTAATGCTGGGCTTGGCAGAGGATGAAGTAACAGAATCCCCACCTTGTACCACAACCTGAGAAAACACAAAAGCCCTGGAAAGACACCCCATATTTCCTGCTGGTTTTCAGGACAGACTTGCCAAAAAACCTGCTCTGAACAATGGGTTTTTACTCTGGATCTCCCCACCTTTGTACCTCTGATACACTGATATCATTCATGGCCGTGCTATCTTGATAACACTCTTATTCCTAAATAAATGCATGACTTCATCCAATTCAAAACCATTCAGCCACTGGGCTGCTGGTCAAGGGACAGTGACAAGAGTCCAAAGCCTCAATGAGCTGGAGACTGACCCTGTTCTCACTGAGGAGCCTTTTTGTGTCCTGAAAACCTCTGTCCAGTGATTCTTTGGCTTTTTCTTGTAAAAGAGACAGAAGAGAAAGTGAAATGTTCATGAAATGTTTCTTTTTTTTTTTTTTTGCTAGATTCTATAACTCTGTCGGTCTTGCACTTTGCTTGGAATGATTCAGTCTGGCTGGGCCTGACCCTTGGGGCAGTGACCCTTGGATTCTCCTGACTTTGGAAGGTTGTTCTGACGGAGGGGCTGCAAGAACACCCCACACTTTATGCCTTTACAAGTTTCCCAGTTGAATTCAGTAAGGACAAGTGTCACTGGCACCTCTCACAAGACAAACTGGTGGTGGAAGGGAAAAAAAAAAATCAGAAGAAGTTTTCTTACTCTGTCGCCAGCTGGACCCATTGGACCAGGGAGGCCTCTTAGTCCTCTTGGGCCCTAATTAAGAAAACAAATCAGTTCAAACTCAATCACTGTTTGTGTAACCAAGGTGACTGATAGCTCCATTGAGCTCCACAGTGAAAGGGCCATGGGAATGGTGGGAAGAGAAGAGGAGGTGATACCTGCAGGCCGACACCACCTGGAATTCCTGGAGGGCCAGGAGGGCCAGGGTTACCCTGGGAGAGAAAAATCAATTAGACAAGAGGAGGGACATAAGGAGCCTGCAAACACACAGCCAGGGACTCCCCATCTTATTTCTCCTTGAGCTCCCTCTCTCCCTTACAGATTTCTCTTCAGAATTTGCTTCTACGTTATAGACAATTTCTTCCATGTGCAAGAATGTCTGGATCAGTCAGGAATTTATCCAAGTGATTAATGCAGGGCTTTTCCTGAGCTGACATCCCTGCATGGGAAAGTTTTAGCTTTAACTGATAGCTGTTAACTCAAACTGATCCTAACATGATGATCCCTGGGAAGATGAATTTTCTTGGAGAGTCAGCACATGGTCCTACAGGGAGAGCAGTGGAACCCAATGCACTTCAGCCAAAGTAACTGCTCCTTGTTCAGCCAACAGCCTCATTCCTCCCTGTCTCCTTGAAAAAAAATCTCTTGTTTCTTTTTCGAGGTGTTTTTAAAGAGAAAAATCCTCCCCCATCCCCTTTAAATTGAAGTTTACCTTCTCTCCTTGTTTTCCTACTTCACCAGGCTCCCCTTTGTGACCAGTGTGTCCCTAGAAATAAGAGTTCTGATTATTCACATCTTGGTAGAGTCTTGCTTTAAAAATTAAATTTGGTGAGACAGCTGTGGAACCTAAACCCCCACATCCCAAATGACTTACAGGGAAAACAATCTGTAGGTGTGCTGTACCCAGGTGAATGGAGATCCCTCCTGGGGGAGGTTATCCAGGTACCAGTGTAAGAACTGATGTAGTTTCAGGAAATGCCCAGATTTGGTTTTCCAGAGACTTGCACTGGGCTAAGCTCATGGTCTGGATGCAGTTCTCAAACACAGATCAGAGACCAGAACTCAGTTCCTATCACCCCTGAAAATGGGGATGAGTCATGTCTGAAAACCCCATTCTGCATCTTTTACGTCCCTTTTTAAGTCATCTTTAATGTCTGCATCATCAAGCTTGCGAAGAAATCCATGTCCTACTGAAAGCTTTTACATAAGCTCTGATTCAGTTTGTGTCTTGGCTCTCTTCCTATTATTGTGGGAGAGACCCAGGCTAATTTCAGCCATGGCAGATGTTATTCCTCACCACAACAAAGGTCCTGAGCATTATTTGCATCATAATTGGAGAATTTCACAGGGTTTTCCATTTCATGAGCTATGAATTTTGAGCAGTTATACCCTAAACATTTTGTATTTGTAATGATATTTATGACTCAGCGCAGAGACCAAGCAGACCCGAGAAAGGTCAGTTCAGGAGGAACTGAGAGCATTCTCCAGGAGTTCTCCCACTCACTGCCAACTTCTAAATCCTGCTAAAAGAACTTGAGTCACTTTTTACTTTGTCTCACTGCTGGAATCCATAACTGCATAGACTTCATGTGAACCAGACAGAGGAGGAGACGTTTAACTCCTGAGGGTTGAAACCTTGAATTTATGTACCAGAGCCCAACAACTAAACATAAACCTACCTGCTGCTACAGTGGCTATAAAAACAACAATTAAATTGCATTATATTAATTATGTTTTGCACTGTAAGGAGTGGTGAGGTTTTTCCAGCTCTCAGGCCTGGAAAGGCAGCACCTGGTTCTTGAGGCAGCCCTGAACTTCTGCCCCTGTTTGTTCCTGTCCATCAGCTCTGCCCCACTGGGCTTGCAGGGGGTTTTAATCTATGCCAAGGGTTAAATTTCATTTGCAGAAATAAATGCAAATGCATGGCTGGTTTGGGAGGTGTGGAACCTACAGGAGACAGGGACTGTGGGTACAATTTAATCCCAGGGGTTCACAGTGGTGTTTATTTTGGGAGACAGATCCTTGTATTGCAGGTGATGTTTCCTTACCTTGAAGCCTGGCATTCCTGGGGGCCCTGGGGGGCCTGGTGGGCACAGAGCTGGGCACTGCAGGGAACAGAAACACTTTGGTTTAACAGGCACACAGCACAGCCAGGGGAGCTGCTTTCATTCATTAGGTGAAAAAAGTCATGTGGATTTTGGCTCTAAATCCACTAAATCTAATGGAATCATGGCATCGTGGACTGACCAACATTTCCCAATGGAAAGGGGTCCTAGAGGTCCTGGTAACCCACAAAATAATGATTTATGAATGGCCTGCTCCACTTTGAACATGGATTGTGAGACTTCCTGAAGGCTGACAGTGTCCACAGTCTAAAATGCTGAAGAATCCAAGTTTCCCAGTGAAGCTGGATCAGTTTCTTTGTAAATCATTAGGACCATATTTAATCCTCTGCATTAATTGACCCCTATTGATTTCCTTTAGCCAACTCCTTACGGGAAACAAGGTCAGGCATCAGAGTTAATTGAAGGGCACCAATAAAAAACCAATACCTCTAAGCTGATATCTGCAGTTGTCTAGGGGTGGGAGAGCCCCTGGTGGGAACTCCAGCCTGACTGGGAACAGATCAGAACACGCATGGAAATTTAATGAGGAAAAGGCCATACTCCTGAAACTTTACAAATAGCTCTTAAATTGTTTGTTTGTTGTTTTTCTTTTTCTTTTAATACAACTTCAGGCAGAACCTCTGTAGCAAAACTTTAATTTTCTAGTATATTCCACAGGGTAACTTAAATTAAACGGGCAGAAATAGCCTCATTTTCTATTAACTCCCATGTGATGTGCCATAAGGCAGTCTAATCTGACTCGGAGCTTTTTTTGGGGCACGCCAATTAGAAAACCAAAGAAGCTGTCACAACAACAGCTGTGGAATCTGCAAATGTCACTTCCATGGTTCGTGGACTTAACACTCCTTTCGTTCCCCTGCAAGAAAGGGATCAAGGCTTTCTCCTAAGGAAGGAAGCCTGAGCAAAGCATGTGTCCATAGGAACCTGGTGCCACCATCCCTGGAAATAAGCAGTGCTACACCCCCAGCCTTTCCTGTCACAAAGCAGGGTTGGAAGCATGAAAACCTGTTGTCTTTTACCAAATGCTGAAGTTGTTTTGTACGTGAAGAATGTATGCAAAATGTGAATTTTGGGAAGCAAAAATCAAGGAGAAAATCAAAGACTGGTTTGGGTTGGAAGGGACCTTAAAGCTCATGCCATTCCACCCCGTGCCATGAACAGGGACACCTTCCACTATCCCAGGTTGTTCCAAGCCCTGTCCAACCTGGCCTTGGACACTCCCAGGGATGGGGCCCCCACAGCTTCTCTGGGCACCCTGTGCCAGTGCACATCCACCTCCTTGAAAAAACATTTCAGTCCAGTAAGCACCCCCCCACTCTTGTGCATCCTGGTAAGGTGGTTTAAACCCACATCTGCAGGTCTGAACAGTGCAGGTTAAATGGTCTGACACTCCCCCAGCTGTGCCAACCAAAAGTCACATCAGGGATTAAAACAAAGCATATTTTCATGCTACATATAGAAAAACCTACCTGAAGGTCCCCACCGCCATCAGGAAGGGCGCCTGGAAGACCCTGCAATTCAGGGAATGGTGGCTTTTAAATACAAAACAAACATGAGGAGGAAACACAATTTCTAGGATGACTCTTACAGACCCAGCTCAGCTGGATCAGCACATGGCACATCCCCAGCCCCACAGCCTAAAGTGCTGCCCCTGAACCTGGAGTGTTATGAGCTGCAGCAGCCCTCAAAACCAGACACATCAGGGGTGTAACCATCCCCCACAGAGGCACAGCTGGGCTGGGGAAGAGCCTTGGGCCTTGGGTGATGAAGGCAGCAATTAGAGGAGAGCAGCTGTGCCTGGCTTCCTCCTGGCCTGGGGAAAGCTCCTTGGGAAAGACGTCCCAATCCCACTGTTCAACACTCCAGAGAGGTCCCAGCAAACCCAAAGCAGGGACTTGATTGCAAGCCCCACTTGCTGGCCCTACAAGAACAGATCATGGTCCAAGCAGGCACAAAAACTTTCCCTGAGAGAACAACGAGCCCACCCCGTGCTCTGTGTGCCATAAAGGTGGGGTGTCATTGGGTCCCTCCTCACAGAGAGCACAAATAACAAACAGGAGATCAGCAACACATCCAAGTGCAGCCAGGGAAAAGTCCCTGCTCTCCTCAGGGCACTGTGTTTACGCCCTGCTGAATGCTCGTGGCAATGGCAGCAAATAAAAAGTGCAGCAAGAAGAAAATTCCAGACTCCCCCTGGGAATTTTCTCATATTTATTTGCAAGTCTCAACTTACGGGAGGCCCAGGTGGTCCAGGAGGCCCTGGGAATCCTGGCAGACCAAAAGGTCCCTAAAAAGAGAGAAAAATAATAAGAATTCCCTTTCAATGTAAATGCAAAGGGATGTGAGGGGTGGCTACCAAAATATCACTTCAGAGCGAGGTAAGAGACTAAAAATGAAACTCATTCTTCTGTGGTTGTGGCACATTCAGTAAACGGGGATTAAATGGTAGGAGAAACTCACAGAAGGACCCCGAAATCCATGTCCACCTGGGCGCCCACTGGGTCCTGGAGGCCCCTGTTGAACAGAGAGAAGAGCTTTTACACCCTGACACCCCAAAACCCAGGGGCAGGCAGCAGTCTGACTGTCCCCATTTGCCCAGTCCCCCCAGGGAGCTCCATCCTGCACCAGACCAGCAGCTTCCCAATGCACATCTCATTTTTTACTCCATGTCCTCCTGGAATATGCTGCCAGTCTGCATCCCTCAGGCACAGGGCAGCTCCCAGCAACCCATCAAACAAAAGCTGCCCCAAAACTGGGCACTCCCACTGTTTACAAGGCTGCTGTGCCTTGAATTTAAACCAGAGCCAGCTTCCCCAGGGTGGGGGCAAGGATAAAAACCCCACAAGGCTGATGATCTGCAGGACTCCACGTCCCTCTGCCTGGCACAGTAGAAGGACCTGAGGACTGGGGTGGGTTCGTAACACTCAGGGTATCCAATAAAATCAGAATCTTAATTTATAACTTTTTTTTGAAAAAAATATTCTTGTTACTTACTGGAGGTCCTGGTAGTCCTTTGCCCTGGAAACAACATTTGAAACAGTAAAAGATCACTCAGAAATCGAACAGACAGGAAGAAAAGAAAACCTCGGAAAACACTGCTAAGTTTTTGTTGTTGTTGTTGTTGTTCTAAGTTTCCTTATCCCTCCCTTGCCCTTAATTATTATAATTTGCAATCAGAGCAGAGTCTTGATGAATCCTTTCGTTGCCTCCAATAATCTGTATTCCCTTTCCATCTCTGTTACCTATGAGATGTCTTTAAGAAGAGTGATGTGTGCTGACACAAGAGTGGGACATGGAGAGGAAGACAACATTCCAGTTTCTTTATTTGTCCTTTTTCTTTTCCTTATAATTTTGATTAGAAATTAGATAATGTCTAATAATTGTGATAGCATTTGATATGTCAGTCTGTATCCCAAGCTGGTTTGCTTTTACAGCACCTCAAAGACTCAAACCAGGTCTGTGTTACCAGAACAGATCACACATACACATTGAAACATTTCAAACAATATATTCACTCATTCAGGCTTTGATCCCTTTGTCTGGGAAACAAAGCTTCCCATCCTCTCTTGGTGATGGTTTTGGCATAATATTCCACACTTTGATCACATGTGCTGTTCTGGGAGGTACTTACAGCTGGTCCAGGTGGCCCAGCAGGTCCTAAGGCACCCTATGGGAATAAAACAGGATAAAAATTAGCAAGGATGAAAGAGAAGCCTCCATATGGGGAGTCACCAAGGCCTGCTCTCCTTGGAAACTCCAGCAGTGTCTTGCAGAAACAGGACACAACTGGAGATGCTCAGCTGAATTCACACATATAAGGACAAAAGCTTATGGATAATTACCCTGGAAGTCCCAGCTGGCCTCAGATGAATATCTAAATAGCCTCCATGAATATCTGTATGTTCATAACTCGACTTTTATCTACTTGAAATATTCTCATTCATAATACATTCATATTGTGGATCCAATGACTAAGTTTTCTGAAACTATTAACAGAATTTGGACTTATTCTAGTGAATTTTATTAATTCATCCATTTTCCTTTCAAGCAAAGCCAAAGATTTGGCAGCTTCTGCTCCTTCACGAGCTTCCTTAGCAAATTCCCAGTCTCCTTTTCCCAGTTTTCATTCCTACTCTTAGGCTTGACTGGAGCTTGGTGATCTCATGGCTTAGACTAGAATTAAGTCACTCTTGAAGCTGTGAAGTTCCTGCTTGGCTGAAGGTAAGAAGACAGAGAGACCTCCTTAACCCCTTTGCTACATTGCAAAGCTGCCAGCTGGCCAGCAGGCTGTAAAATTAATTATGGGTGATAATTCTGAAGAACTCCCTTCTGAGTTGGAAGGGACCCTAAAGACCACCTTGTTCCAGCCCCGTGCCCCCTTCCAGGGGACCAGGGTGCAGGGACAAAGCAGGGACATCTCCTTGAACAGGGACAAAGCTTCCATGGCCTCTCCCCCAGTCCAAACCTCTTTTCCAATCATCCCCAAAATGCTGCACAGAAACATCCCGAGGATGATGTCCTGAGCTGGAATTACACGGTGTCTGCCCCTGGGACCAGGAGAAGGAGGTGGATGGGCAGAGCTGGAGAAAATCCCAGCACATGCAGCTGCTCTCTGTGAGCCCAGGGCTGACGCCTGCCCTCTCCTCATGTTCTGTGGGCCAAAGGAGATTAGAAATGTTTTCCCTTGTTAAGCTTAAGGAGAAAGAAACAGAGGACCCAAGGCCTTGTTAGGAGCGGTCTTGTGAGCAGGGGACTGTAATCCAACAAAAATCAGCCGTGCTGTGAATGTCAGCTCATTCATTTCTCTTGTTGCAGGTTACTCTGCTATGCCTCCACTCACTTTTATCTAAAGGCTGGAAATCCTTACAGCTACTGATGGTTGTAAGGGACAAGCTGGGATCTCCTCCTGCAGGGAAAATGTTGAATTCCTGGCACCTCCTGACTTGCACCCTAATTCTGAAAGCAGCTGCATCGCCCCTTCCTGCTTTGGCCAACAGGCCAGAAAGCTGGCAGAGCACCCAAAGTGCCAAATGTTGGTACTTTGCACTCCCTAATTTTGATATCTTGGAAGGTGTAAGGTGCAGAATGCAGCAGTGAACATTCCTGGTAAGGTAAGAGATTACCAAATCCCTGAATGAGCTGATGCTACTGCATTAAGTGCAAAGGAGAGACTCTAATTTACATCTCAATTTTAATAACATTGTCTGACTCTACTCGCTCTCCTGGTAACAATGTTCTTTCTCTTTTGATTAGGAACCAGTATCACCATAATTTTTCACTTTATAGTAATTTACTCTGTGAATAGACAACTACGGAGCGTAGAAAATACTTGATTATTGTGACATTCATAAACAGAAGTGAATAATTATCTTCTCCTTATTGCTTTCAGTGTAAAGCAACAAACTTCAAAATGGTCTTTGAGAACTTTCCAGTGAAGGATGCCAGTATCTAACACAGAGGTCAGAACCCAACTCAACCCCAGCTGAAAATAAAGGGTTTTTAAAATTGAAAAAACAAGTAGGCTTGATCTAATCAGTCTGTGAGCAGAACCAGGAGAAAAGCTAATCAATGGTGACAGCAGCAGGAGATATTTAGGATAAAAATCCTTTTGGAAATGTTTGGCAATAAAGTATTACTGAAAACTGGCTTCCATGAGCCCATTTCCCTGTGCTAAACAGCTTCACTCTCAGACAGTCCAGTTCAAAAAATTAAGCTGATTTAGAAGAAATCACAGTGTTAAGCATGAATTCAAACCCACAGCAGTAAGTAAACAGCTTATTTCAGTGAGTCCTGCAAGACTGAAATATGTTCGAAACGATGGGGAGAAAAAAAGAGTCAGGCTAACAATGCTGTTCCTTCAGAGTGCTAAAGCTTTCAGAGGTTTTCCCTTTTCCCAGGTTTTTATTAGACCAATTAAAACAATTTCCCAGACGGGGCACTGACCTTGAAAAGCTCCCATAACTGACGAGGGGTCCCAGGTTTGCCCCGTGCTGCCAGACTGAGTTCCAAGATGTGGGAAAGCACAGCAAACCCGAGCGTGCAGCGGGGGCAGCTCTGTCTGGGGGCTCCTACTGAACAGCCAGAGAGGAACTTCTGCTGCCCAGAAATTATCTGCTCAATTACCCTGCAAGGCAGGGGCTGTGTGCTAACGTGGGCATGGGCAGGCAGTGCCACCCAGCACAGAACAAGGCACAGAACTGCTCACAGCCCTCCATGGGTGGTCCTGAGCTTTCCTCTTTTAAAAATCAGGGATCTGCTCCCAGACAGTGCTGGACTCTTGCCACAGAATGTCTGAGAGTGGCCAGGATTTTGCAGCCCTGGATCCCTGGGGAGAAAGAAGGGCACAAGGGACAGAAAAGGAGTGGGGTTTAGGGTGGTGGTGATGGGCAGAGGCTTGGAGCTGTGACCAGGTTTGGGTCCTGACACTCAACATTCCCAGTGGCCACACAAACTTTGCCTGTCACATGGGAAAGGAAGAAGAACATATCAAAGTACACGGCTGTACCACTCATCCCTTTAAATAACTCACAGATTTTTTAGATTTGAGCAAGTCCTTGGGACAACAAGTGGATTACTGGGACATACTGAACATGTTACAAAAATCCAGCCCATCTCTGCAGCCCCCAGTCCAAAAGGCCAGCAAGCCAGCTGTGGACACAAGGTTTATATTCCCATCTGGGAGACAGGAGAATAGCAATGCTGGATCACAATCTGTGCTGAGTGGCTCATTAATGGTTATTCCTTAATGTCACAGGGAGGCCTAAGTGTGGCTGATGACTGTGGATGATCTGAAGGACATCTGTAACATCTCTGGCAGTTGTTTCTCTGTCCCTATGGTGCCCCTCAGCAGAGCTGGAATATGCAGGGAGCAGAAAAAATTCTTATTTCTTGTTAGGCTGGCTGGGGAACACTATGGCAACTAATAATGAAACCATATGGACAGCTCCAGAAATAATAAAAAGCAAAAGTTTAAACAATTAATACACAGTAGCATTAATTATGAACAACACAGATCTGCCAAATCAGACTGCAAATAAAGGCCAAAATAACTTCACTTTGATAAACTTCATAATTAAGTCTGTTGACTGCTTCAAGAAACGTTTTGGATACTTGAAATATCCCCAGTACAGCTACCACTGAGCCAACCCAAGCAGGTTCAAAGCCACGTGAAAGAAAGGTAGATCTCATGCCCTGCTGAATGAAAAGCCACCTGGGGCTTCATTTCAAGGATCCAAGTATTTTGCAAGCATTTACATGAAAAATCAACACTTGAATATCACCAATTTACAGCAGAATGTGAAAATCATCACTACAATCAGTGACAACGACCATTTAAAGGGACTTAGGATCTAATGGGGTACTCACACGGTCTCCTGGAGGCCCATTTGGGCCAGGTGGGCCATCAGTTCCTGTTAAACCCTGTAAAAAAACCCAAAAGATCAAGAGAGTGCCATCCTGTCAGTAAAACATCTCAAAATTGTTCTCACATTTCTTAATCCAGCCTAGAGATGCTTCTCCTTCAATTTCTCCTGATATGCAAGACATGGATGTAAGTCCAGGACTCACATTCCTTCCCCAGCAGGGACAGAGAAAGTCAATGAGACACATCCGGAAAACACTCCTGCCTTTGTGAAAGATTTAAAAGACCTAAGAGAAGATGACAAAATACTCACATCCACTCCAGGAAGGCCAGGCAACCCAGCTTCACCTGCAGCTCCAGGCTTCCCTGGTGCACCTTTCGGCCCCTACAGGCGGTAAATAGTCAATTATTATAACAAAATAACAAGAGAAATATGGCAAGGATGGAAGCTCATTTGTTGGTGTGTTGATTTTAAACCATGCATCATGGGAGAATCCCATGAAGAGAAGCAAATCTTGCTATGAATCCATATCCAAATCCTAAATTTCAGTGTTTTGGCTTATTCCAACATGCTCACAAGCTGGTTTTAGGAGGGGGCAGGAAGGGATGCAGTAAGAGGCCAAAGCAAAGGGCTCTGCCACCTGGTACAATTTTGAGCATCCCTTGGCAGACTGAGGGGCTGAAGCAGACTCAGAGCAGTGCCAAAAATAACCATGTGATGTGGCTTGATGCCAATAATTCCATTACACAGGTGATGCACAAGCTTTATCTCACTTATTTGATTCATTCGTTTAACTTTCACTTTATTTCACTGATAGCAATGAAGCAGGAGGTTGTGTTTGTCCCCTGGGGCAGCGCTGAGCATCCCCACTCCTGGGAATTCTGTGGCAGATGAAGAGCAAAGTGAAGCTGCAAGCACCAGCTCGTGCCCTGTGTCCTCTCAAAAGGATGGACAAGTCAATACCAAGCAGGAAACACTTACTGGTGGGCCTGGCAAACCAGGAGGGCCTGGCTCTCCCTGCAGGAAAGAGAAAAGGCAGTGTTAGAGCTGAACCTCTCTTTGGTGACGTTTTTCCAGCAATGGTGTTCCCAGCAGCACTCAAACCTCTCCCCGTACCCACTCCAAGATTTACCACGCTCAGTCTCGTGGAGCTCATGCTCTAAACCCTGCTACCCCCTAAGCAGGATGAGCCTGGATAGCCTTCTCCAACATCTACAGTAGCAAATTTGGGGAAATCCACATCCTCAGCCTCCCAGAGGGAACCAGTGCTCCTGAACAGTGCCCCCACCACCTCCAACTTCTTCCAGATACAGTTAGGAGTTATTTGCACTTGGGATTGTCTGCAGATGAGGCAGAGAGGAAGCTGGATGGGTGTCACGGCTTCCAAACATCTCTCTGGTGAAACAGAGGGATACAGGGATAAACTCCAGCTTTCCAGGGCACAGTATGAAGCTGTGGTACCACCAGGAGCTGGGGATTACCACAAAGTGAAGAATGAACAAACTGTCTGCAATGATTTTCTTCATACAACTAAACTTGGACAGGAAAAGCAAATGAGCACAGCCCCCAACTGATTTCCACCTAATCCAATTGCACAATCTGGATTAAACACAATTTCCATACAATATTTCAAAAGCATTCTAATTTTTTTTCTATTCTAATAAAAAGAAACTTTTAAGAACAGCATTAAAGATGTTTGTGACACAGTATTGTGTCTTTAATCACTTCTTGCAGCTCAGGCAGTTGTAATGCCATTCATAAGTGTGTGTGTGGACTCCAGATAACAATTTGTATTTTATTATTAGGCCCCGAAAGAAGCAAACATTTGTGAACAGCAGGAGCTCGACTGGAGCTTGGTTTCCAACTCATCCCACAGAAAACCACTTTGTCTCTAGGTCCAGAGCATACCCTGCCCTCCTGGCTTTAGGATGAGTGCACTGAATATTGTGAGAGGCCTTGTGGGCGAGCAGAGGGGAAGGGGCAAGTTGGTACCCTGGAAGAAGAAAATCTCTGTGGAAAAAGGGTGGTTATTAACAGAGCAAGGCTGGAAATAACATCATCCCACCATGGGCCTGGTAATTAGGAGCCAGGAGGCGTATGCAGAGCTGTGGGATTTATAACATGTTTCTGTGTTTCCTGGGAAGGCTGTGGGCAGATCTCTCCAGCCTGGCTGCCCAGAGCTGCTCCGGATTTCTGTCCTGCACCACTGACAGACCAGAGGGTCCCTGAACAGAGGCATCTTTATGCTCACACTTGCTGAAGCAACTCCTTCAGTATCCCCTGCCCACAGCTTTTCCATAAATAGTTATCACTATCATGGTTAAGGAAGGTTCCCTGCCAAGGAAATGAAAGGAGCAGTTCTTTTGAAATGAAAAGGCATCTGGAAACGGCAGTAGGGGTGGTTTGCTCCCTCCTCCAGCACCTGGGACTGCCAGCCCCTTGCATTTTTCCTTGCCTTTGTGGTGGGAATCTGCACAGCCAGGTCACAGCACCAGCAAAAGCTGCTGGGGACCATCTTAAACCTTGATCCTGCCATCGTGGACCCCTGCAGGACTCTGCAGGAGCACCAGAACTTCAGAGAGCTGAATCAAAAGCCTAATCAGTGTTTGTACCCCTAATGCCAGATCACTTGGAATTAGAGGCAAGGGCTGTCAGCAAAAGGAAATGCTCTCCTGGTGCTGTGTGAGAGGGAAGGAAGTTTACTCTTTCTCAGCAAGTCAAGCCAGGAGAGAAAGCAGGAAAAAAAAAAAAAAAAGCTTGATTTTTGAAAAGTGACAATTGCTTATTAGCAATTTAGGGAATTACATCCCCAGAAATAATTCACAGGAACTTGTCACTAATTCTTTCCATCAAAACATGCTGTTTCTAATCTTGGGAGAGAGAGATTTTGCTTGTTACTGAGTATGAAACAAGAGGCTTGTTAAAGGCTTTAATTATAAAATATTTCAGAGGGCCTTAATGTTACAGCTCCCCCTGAAAGGCAGGGATGAAAGCAGGGCCTTTGAGAAATTGTGCTGATGGGGTTCATTCAAGGAGATCTCCTGAATAATTCAGCTGCTGGTTCTGCACCTCTCTCTGCTCACAGCTGATGGTAAGAGACTGCTGAGCACCTCAGCAGCACTCACCCAGCTCAAAGACATCCAGAACACTTCCACATCATTTTCATCCAAAGTAACCTGTCCAAGATGACCTGGCTGGAGTGGCTTACAGAGTTCAGGAATACAGTGCAGAAAATTTTCAATTGCAATTAAAAAAAAAAAAGTCTCAGCAGCAAGAGAAAAATAAAATAATGTTTTCACTCTGCAGTGGCAGAACTGACACTGCCACTCAGGATCCACATGATCCCCCCCATGCAGCACTAGGAAAATGCAGAGTAGTGCTGAATTTTATATACCATCCTTTTTTTGGAGTGTACTGACAAAAAAAGGGCAGCTCTTCAGCAGGGAGGCTGCGTGACTGTGCTCAACACCAGCCACAGCCCTGCACCTCCTCCTGTGCAATTCCTGAAAGGACTCAATGTCCTGCTGAAGAGCAGGAACCATCCTGAAGCCTGTCCCTGGACAGCCAGACCATCTCACCTGACCAGGGCACCTGACATCCTCTGTCCATAGGAGGGATGGAGCTCAAGTCTGTTCAAATAGGAGACTATTCCTGTGTAGCCAAAACTCCAGAGCAAAGCTGGGACTGCAGGACTTTGCATCTTAAACACTTTACCCAGCCATTTGATTTATTAGGATTAAGTTCTTCATATTAATTAGATGTTGTTATTTGATCTTGTCCAATGGGGAGCCTTCCAAAGCTTTTAGCTGTGAATAAAAGGGTGTAGGTCCACATGACTGACACCTCCCTGGGCTCCTGTTTCCAAGAGCAATCAGAAGTGATGCTGGTGCTGTTCCAGAATTAAATATCCTGTGGAAAGCAGGAGCTGAACAACTACGGGGTTTCTTTCCCATTTCCTCTCTGCAGAAGTTGAAACTTGAAGTCTGGAGGGCTTCATCCTTCCCAAACTCTTCTTTCTGCTTCCATAAAGAATCACAGCCAGCCTTTCCCAAAGCCTGCTGGCCACAGCCATGTCCTGCTGAGGTGACTCCACTGCTGCAAACAGGAACACGTGTCCTTTGCCCTCTTCTGGGGTGTCCCCTGAAGCCTTTTGACACCACGAAAAACAGTGGAAGCTGCCGAGGTGCCAGCTCTGAACATCACACACTACAAAACCAGAAGGAGATTCCCAGGAAAATGGTGTCCTTTAGCCAAAAGGACACTCGGAGGGAGCAGCTGGAAATCAATGAGTTCTCTCTTCAGACCAGCCTGGCTCAGGGAAAGCTCCCCACTGCAGGCACAAACACTCCTTGTTCACCATGTTCCAGGGAACTCATACATATTTTTTCTTTTTTTTTTTTACCTCCTTATCCAAAAGAAAATTACCTGCATGGAATGAATAGATTTTTTCAAGGTTGCTTAAGGGCCCAATTCCAATAAATGTACTTCAGACGAGCTTTAAAAACCCCTGCACTATTCCACAAGCAGCTCAGAGAGACAAGAGCTGCTCAAACTGGAAATCGAAGCAGGAACCCAGATTTTTGCATTTGATGTGGTCTTGCTGAAGGTCCATGTGATGCTCATTTATCCACTGCCAACTACAGGACACAATTCAGTCCTTATCCAACAGATGCACAGAAGCAATATTTTTAATTTCTATGGAAACATCAATGAAAAGTAACAGAACAAGATTTTCTCCTCCATTAAGTCCTGGATTAGGTAGTCTTGTCCCTCTGCAGGAGGTGTAAGGAGCTGCCTGCTGAAACAAAAGGCTCTCCATTTCATTTTGGGCCACTACAAACTCACGTCTGGCAACACACAAGCCAGATCCTGATACATCATGTGCCAAAGTGAGGGATAACCATGATGACAATATTGAAATAAAACTATTAAGATAAAAGCAGTGTCCAGTGCTGCATATTTAAGTCTCTTGTAGCCTCTCTAGAAATGTAGGTGCTCTGAAGCATCACATAAATCTCTCTGAACTACTGAACGTGCGCTGACCCCACACACATCGAACCCCTGCACTCAACCTTGTGCCAAAAGAGGAATATTCTACTTTGCAAGCAGGGTCACAAACCCCTGAGCCCTCCCTTTTTTTTTTTTACCTATCCTGCAAACAACCTGAGGCTGCTCAGCACCCCCACTCGCTGTTCTGACTCCTGCAGGACGAGGTCTCTTGCAAGGACAGTGATTTTCCAGGTCCATCCACCCCGAAGGATGTCCAGAGGCTGCGGATCTGGAGAACAAGAGCAGCTCCTCTGCCCCGTTGGCTCTGCCCCTGCTCCACCCCTCGCCCGAGCCAGCCCCTGCCTGTGTCACTCACATCAATGCCGTCCTTGCCAGATGGTCCAGGGGGTCCTCGTGGTCCAGGAGGGCCTTGTGGTCCAATTCTCTGAAGGGAGCAGGGAAAAGTGAGAGACAAGAGCTTATTTTTGCATCAGAAGAAACACGTGGGCTAGATCAGAAAGCAATGGTCAAGCCCTATAGCTTAACCCTAAATTTGCACCCCCTGCCAGCCTGGGTGGGCTCAGAGTTGCTCCAGAGCAGTGCAAGGCTCTTTGGAAAACCCTGAGCACATCCCCAGCTCCTTTCAATGGATTCCTTATACTGGGAATCCAAGCTGGTCACTGGGCAGCAAAGAGGTTTGGTTGTATAGGAAATTGTTCTGACTACAGGCACATTTTGGGTTGGGCAGAGGAGGAAATGCAAAGCCCATGGAAAAGGTGCCAAGTGCTTGGTAGAAATAATTAATTTATGGCCCCAGTCTGATGGGGTGATGGCAAAGCCAGGCAGACACCAATGAAGACAGGAGGAGAACAGGAAAGTCTCCTCTCTGAGCAGAATGCCACTTAAAAATCTGGGATTTTAGAAAGGTCTGAGGTAGGGGGAAGGAAAGAAAGGTTCAATAAATGACTTCTGTATGGAGAGGGCTCCAGAGAGCAACTTGCTGTAGCTTCAGGGAACAAAGATTTCATTGTAGAAGCAGCTCTGCTCAGAGCAGAGTTCTGAATTCCCAAGCCAGGCTGTGAAAATTCCTCAGTAACAATGAAAAACTCATGGAGGAGTCACTTCCCCAGACAATAATATTAACACCAGATAGGGAAGTTTGATACAGCTTCATGTCTCAAGTGAGCAAGGGTAAATATGCTGTAAGTGTAAAATTTGAAAATTGATTGAGGGAATGAGTAAGAAATTCTGATTCAGATAAAGACCCAGATCAGATTAGTCTCACTGGAAATCTGTTACTTCACTGTAAAAGAAAACTGTTTCTCTTGCATCAATAGATCTCCCCTTTCCTAGGCTTTCTCTCTCATTATTGCAGGGCTGAATGGGAAGACAACACTTTTAAAGGAACATAAACCAACAGTTTTTACACCTACCCACACAGGTACAAACCCAGGTGCACATTTGTAATAAACTTTAGACTAATAACCTGCCCATTGCCAGATTTCACCCCACAGGTACAACACACACAGACTCTTTTACCCTTACAGGTTTCTCCTCGAGCATGAGACACAAATGAGGTTTCTCACCTGAGCTGATGCTGTGGCCAAGAGCTGACACAGGAAGAGGAGCCCAAGGGCAGAGAATCCAGCCATGGTGCCCAGGCTCTGCCTCTCTCCCTTCCTCCGGGGCGGCCAAACCCTTTCTCCTCCGGGGTCCAGCAGATCCCTCCTCCTCCTCGCAGGTCTCAGCTTACAGAGACTCCTCGCCTCCAGATAAACCTGTGGCTCCAGCTGGAGCAAGGCGAGAGGGGCTGAGCTTGGAGGAGAGGAGGTGGGAGAAGGAGGGGGAGCAGCAGGCAGGCAGAGCAGCTCTCATTCATGCCCTGCTGGGCAGCCCCAGCCTCCTCCTCCAGGAGCCGATGGAAGCGCTGGCTTGGGAGACCAGACACAGGAGCAAACCTGGGTTACTCCAGCTGCAAATACAAAGCTGTTCCTCAGGTCTCACCCAGGACATTTCCCAAAGCCCATCACCACCTCTGTGCTGGACGGATAAAAAGCAACACAGAGGGAGTTATTCAGTGCCCGAGGCCACCTAACTCCAGTAGGGACATTAACAAACCTGTAATGGTGCAAGATCACTACAGAGAAATGCACTCACAGCTTAGCGAGGTGCTTTGGTAGCTCTGGAGGTTGTTCACATCTGATTCCATTTTTTTAGGGTGATCTGAAGGGCACCAACTGATTCCTTGGGAAATGATGAACGCTGGTCAGAAAACAAGATGATCAGAGACAGATAGAAGGAGGAAGGAAAAAAGGAGAAACACTCTCAAAGCCACAAAGAAATATTTGAGATACTGCAAGGAAGGAAGAGGACAGTTCCCAGCTAGGTGATCCCAAGTGGCAATAGATTCATGAGGATGCATCTCCTGCAATGAACTTCACCCTTCCCTTTAAAGACAATTTCATCCAAAGCAGGCTTTGGAAGTGGAGAGGAACAGTGGCAAGATTCCTCAGGGCTGAAATGACACAGCTCAGCTGGTTAGGAAGATGAGAGAAGTGGAAAAGCAAAGCTTGAGAACTGAACCACCACATTTCAGCTTGGCATCCTGACGCCAGGAGGTTTGTATGAGCACACTGTGTGTGTCTGTCCAGCTCCCCAGCAGCCAGGATTCCTAGAGCTTTGGCAGAGGGATAAAGGACTCAGATTTACCAAGCTCCCACAAGATTCTGTGGAACAGCTGGGGACAGAAAGGGAATGTGTCTGTTTATCTTCTGATGGCTTCAGAGTACCTGGAATCCTTTATTAGACACCTCAAACCCTGAAAGGGGACAGCAGTGCAGTCCCATGGACAGCTTTGCACAGCTTGTACCTCCTCCTTCACACTGAGGCCAACTGATGGCAGGAGGGACGGCAAAGCAGACCCAAATTCCTCGGCCACACCTTGTCCAGAGCCAGCCAGAGCTTGGGGGGCTGCAGCAGGTGGAGCCTGCTCACAGCCAGCACAGAAGAGCCCTGGGAGTGTTCACCTTCAAGCCCATCCCACAGACCAAAAGGACTCCCAGTAGCTCTCTCATCCCACAGCCACAGGCAGAGGCAGCAGAGCTGAGGGGACATAGTGACTTAGAGGAATTGTTACCACAAAGACGACTCTTTCCTTATGTCCTGAGGGAAAAAAACCCCTGAATTGAAGCTCTCACAGCCAGGCTGGGCAGGTGCCCTCCTGCCTGGAGCCCCAGGGGATGCTCAGAGTCCTGGTTTGCTCTGCAGAGCACCACAACACCTGTGGGAGAAGAGCTGCAAAGGGAATACAAAAGATACTGGAACATCCAGATACCACATCCCTGGAACTGTTCGAAGCCAGGCTGGATGGTGTTTTGAGCAACCTGGTCCAGTGGAAGGTGTCCCTTCCCCTGGCAGGGGGTTGGAATGAGATGAACTTTGAGGTCCCTTCCAACCCAAACCATTCTGCGATTCTATTATTTCCAAGCACATCATTACACAAGCAGCATGGG
>VZRV01006242.1:633556-644611 GCA_013398115.1 Falcunculus frontatus | reverse complement strand
GGGGGGGCGGGTGGGGGTGGGTAACTTGTTACCAAAAACATTCACTGGGCACGTTTTAGACGTGGAGGAAGACTGGGCATCACCTCCACATGGAAGAAGCAGGAGGTGTATCCCATGGTGAGCCCAGCAGAGCACCCCCTTGTTGGAGAGAATGAAGCAACAGCTCATGGCTACAGGGGGTGGGTGGTGGTGGGTAAATACATGGTCATATCCTACCCTCAAAGATGAAAAAATGTAAGTGGAAACTGATATGCATTAAAGTCATGCTTTAATAAGGGAATTAACGTAACAGACTCTGTGATACAGCTCTGAGTGCTGGGAAACACCTTGTGAACTCACCACACACACCTACAGCCAAAACTAAACCTGGCAGGAGAGGGAAGGGGTTGGTTTGAGCACTCACTCCAGGCTGGGGCTCACAGTGAAATCCCACTGAACACAAAACCAAACCTCACCATAACAAGATATAAGATCTATGCCCCAACTGAGCACATATTCACAATGAAAACTTCATTAAATAAGAAAATTACTATAAATCTGTACAAAAGCCACAATTAACAATTCTTAGGAATCTGTTAAGAAAGAATTCTCAACATCTTCAAGTATCTTTACTTGTAATTAAGTGTATTATTATTGGCTATTTAACTCCATTTGTTCTTAAGAAGAAGTCTTTTGAAAACATTAAAGCCTTTTTTCAGCACGTGTGTGACCATGAACATCAGATGTTAAGCTTGCAGAGTTTTATTCCCACACATGTATGTGGCATGCTGGATCAGAGCCTACAGTCTGGGAAGGCAAATCACTCCTCAAATTCCTTGAAACGTGAAGCTTCTTAAGAGCTGTAGCAGAGAAGAAAAACATTGACATTGCACAAGCTGCTGTATCTGCTCTCTGGCCATCTCCTACACAAACCAAACAGCACCAAAGAACCTCAAAACCAAACCAAACAAGCTGAGCAAACACAAATCCAGACCTTCAGGCTATTGGAAACAGTTTCCTCTGCTTCATGAAACAGATCCTCTGTTGTACATTTTTAGGAGTGAAGGTGCTAAACTGTTTTAATGCTCCTTCAGACTCGGTGGAATATTGTGTAAGCGTGGCAGAACAGCTGACAGGGAGGTCAGGAACACTGAGGCAGGCAAAGAGCTGGCAAGGTCTGAAAGTAAATTCTTGAGGGCTGCAAATACACGAACCAGACAAGCGTAGCCTCTCCAATTAACGTTTCAATTAACTGCCCCACAAAGCCCAGGGGTTTCCAGACAAGAAGCACTGGAACATGCCCTGGCTGGCTGACATTAAAGGCAAAGCAACTGTGCCCTAAGTAGGAAATGGGTTGGATCTGACACATCAAACCTCACGCCATGGACCTGCAGAAAAAAGCCCCCCAGGCCACTGCAAATTACCAGCAAAGGCTGAAAAAAATGCACTGGGAAATATCTGTGCTGTTTTGGCAACTGAGAAACGAGGGCCTTTGAAAGAGTCATGGACGCAAAAATCTGTGGAAGACTATAAAGGGTCTAAAAGTGGTGGGAAAACCTGGGGAAGAGCAGCTCTAAAGAGTATTATGCATAACCTGGAGCTTTTCCTCTTAGAAACCAGTAGGTAATTTGTAGTCTTAACAACTCTAACAAGAACTACAAAGCAACCTCTGTGGGGATAAAGAGAACTAATTACTCAGCACTTTGCACCTCAGAGAACAGAATCTCTACACAAAGGTTCATACTGGTCAGAGACACATTTTGGCTACGCTTTTTATCCCAGTCTAAAGCCAAACCTACTTTGCTTACAGGAGGAGAGGCAACTACACTCTGACATCATGTGAAATCCATGTACTCATCTCTTTTAGAGAAACAGCACTTTTGCCAGAAAAAAACTCCTGGTAAGGTCCAGCCTTTCACAGTAACAAACAGAAGTTACACAGTAGTAGAAAGGCCTGGCAAATTAGGTCATGCTGTCTTATGTTAAAATTAATGTCTTTAATAAATACTTCAGTAATTCAAACAAGGAGACAGATCAGTTCTCCTCTTCTTTTTCAGTATGGATATAACCAGAATCAAAGCTAAGTGCAAAAATCCCCGTTGCTCCAAGATAGCCCTGAACATCAGATAAAACCCAGGAACAGGACACAGCCTGTCCATGAAGATGAGTAAATGAAGAGTCTTCCTCTTTATGGTAACCAAGAGCTGGACCTCAGTGAATTTACTAGAGGTGATTAAAAAACCATGGAAGAGTGAGACAGGGGCCAGCTAAATCATCCCAAAAGAAGTTTATTCAGTTCTCCAAGCCACCAAAGCTGGCTCCCAGCAGACAGGGCAGTGCCATCTCTGCTGGCTCAGGTGCTTGCTGTGCTGCTCTCACTCTGCCGCTCCCTCCTCTCCACCAGGCTCTGCTGCATTCTCAGAGCCTTCAGCTTTTTCTGCTGGGACCTCAGCACTGTTTTCTTCAGGACAAGTGGGTGTCATGCTCTGCTCACGACTCTCTGGAGCTTGCTTCTTGTCTGCGTCTTCTGCTTGCCCTTTTTCGCCTGCATTTTCTGCCTTTGTCTGCTGTCCTACCCCATCTAGTTCACTTTTACCCCCCAGGAGTTTGCTGTTGCAGTGGTGCTGATCACCCCCTGCTGAGTCTTGATCTCCACTCGTGTTCCAGCCATCCTTGACTGGAACAGTGCAGCCAGTCCTGGGGAGCCTGGAAGCAGCCGGGGGTCTCACAGCCCCACCATGTGCATCACCGCCACCACCCCCCTTCTCACTGGGCACTTCCACAGCTGCATTTTTCTCACCGACATTTTCTTTTCCAGCCTCGCCATTAGCAGCAGATGGATTTGCCTTGGCACCAGAGGCTGAGGGCCCCATGCTCAGGTTTATGGCCAAGTTGACAGGTTTGCTTCTCAACGTTCTTTTATCAACTTTCCTGCGTTTCACGGCTGCATCCGTGGCCTCTGGTGCTGCCAGCTCTTTGGTGCTTGAATCGTCTTCCTTCAGTGCTTCCTGGTCCTCTTCTGCCTGGGATTCTGGGCCTGAGGAGGGGACCTCTGCATCAATTGCACACTCTCCCAAATTATGGGAAATGTTTTCAATATCAGCAGAGTTTTTCAATGATCCATCCCCTTTAGCATCTGCCATATTTGCACTCAGTTTTCTCTTCTTGCTCTCCTTTGTGCAATCATTCTCTGCTGTACCCTGCACTTCTTCAGCTTCACTTTTTAAATCCTTCTCCTCCAGCTGGGCAAATGAAGCTTCTTTCACCTCTTCTTCATCTCCTCCCTTCAAAACACATTTGCTTATCTTCTCCTTTACATGCTCCTTACTCGTTTCAGGCTGCAACTCTGCAGCATCTCCAGCTTTCTGTTCCACCTCTGGAGACTGGTTCTGATCCTTCCCCCCAGAATCACCACATTTTTGACATGGAGTGTCCTGTTTATCCTCAGGCCTTTGGTGCAGCTGTTGCTCGGCAGAGCGGGGTCTGTACTTCCGAAGTTTGTCACGAGGCCCCCACACGAAGCTGCTCTGAGGTTTGAAGTGTTGCCAAGCGTAGTGGACGAGTTCTCTCCTCTTCTCTTTGCTTCTGACCGTGAACAGGAAGTAATCCAAGGCACTTCTCTTGACATTTGGTAATGTCTCCTCAACAAGAGTTTCTGTGAGGAAAAACTTCACCAAGTGCACTTGATAGTCTTCATATCCCATCTCCCCCAGGCACTTCAGGATGCGAGTAATCCTCAAATTGTTGTGGCTGAACCTGAAGGAAACAGATAAGCAAAGCTGTCAAGGGAAAGTCTTACAAGTCACTGAACCTCTGGGGCATCTACAAAACATTTTATCATTTACTGTGAGCCATTAAAGGCTATTTGACAGTGCAAATGGGAGCACAGGTGGGCTTACTTTTAATGCACCCACTGCTGCTGTTTGCCTACAGCAGCTCCTTCCTAAGCTTCCTTGGGCTGATAGGATTCATCATCTCAACTGCTTAGAGAGGTTTTGGCTTTCTGAATCAGCCACCAGTAGACAAGAGCCACCATAGTGGGGCAGATACACAAGTCCTGCCCCTGACAGAGACCCTACAGGGTAAGCCTGTAGTGTTGAGACCACAGACACGAAAGAATGCTGCCAAGACCTCAGGACTTAAGCCAGACACAGCTGGTTTTTCCTTTTCTTGTTTTAATACTTGACAGACTTCAAGTTGTTTTTTCTTTTGTGATTATGCCCACTCCTTTCAAGAGGTTAATATCACCAGGAAGGGTCATTACTTACTCCACAAAACCTGCAATAATATAAAAACATCCCATTTGCAGAGCACTTTTCAAACAAGGACTCAAAGCATTTTACACACATTAAGGGTGCTTCATAAACAGTCTTTCCCCCATTTGGAAAGACTTCTATTTCACAGCTTAACAGAATAAAAGTTAAAAATACTTTCACCAGATAATATTTATCAACACAAGTCTCCACTCCTCAACCGCTGAGGATTTCTTTGACTTCCATGTTTCCCCCCCGCCCCCCCCTGGATTTCCCCCCCAGGCACAAGAAGTGCCTGGCTGCAGTAAATACTCAATAGCATCAACACACTCACCTGTTCAAGTTTTCAAATCGTTCACGCCAATTCTCTGCTCTCTTAAGTTCTCCAGTTTCTTCGTTGACCAGATGGATTCCATAAAATCCCAGCATGAGCTTGTAAGCACGGATAAACCTGTCCATAACTTCCTCGGACTTCCTAAAGGCCTGAAAACAAGACACAGCAATTAGTAAAAGGTGCAACTCCCTAATTACCTGCACCAGTTTAAGTGGCACCTGAATTATAAACAAGGGTTGATTTTATCACTAAGCATTTCATTTGCTGACACAAGACAGGCAAACGCTTCACCATGAGCTCTGTGCACACTAAAAACTCAAGGAAACAATGGAAAAAAACCACCAGACTTCAAATGGAAGGTATTTAGAGGAAATCCTAACATACTTCAGATCTCAAAAAAAAAAAAAGACACCAAAGCTTTAAATAAATACCTGGATTTCTTGACAGGTGAGTGGCCTGGCACGCCAGTTCATCCCATGTTCACGTAAAGGGAACAGCCTGAAGGGAAAGGAATTTTCAGGCCAGATGAGCCAAGATGACATCCAACCCAGGGTACCCAACTTGTTATAACTAAAAAAGATTCCAAAACTTGTGATCTCACAGGCATGTCTTAGAGAACTCCCATCCTTATGGACACAGAAGTAGTTTTCTAGTAAATCCCTCCCATAAAAGCATTGTCTGCATCAATAACAAAAAACTTCGCTTATGTGGATCTTTCTCCTTGCCCTAACTTTGTGCTCCAAGACCACGAATGACTGAGATCTATTGCCACAGCTGCACTGGAAACCTGTGTTTTCAGGAGTTGCAGTACATTGCTTCCTGAGGAATACAACTCAATTAATTAAAGTAATTCTGGGCCTTGTGTGAAGCTGAAATCAGGAACACAGATCCACCTGACACTTCAAAGAGGCACAGCTAGAGAGAGGCACTGTTCATGCAGACAGCTTACCACTGTATGTAAGAATGGTTTTCTTCCAGCATTTCATACTTGTCCCACCAAGATGAAAGCAGAGTTTCAATACACACACCTGCAAGGAAAAGGAAAAGGTCAGGCAAGAAATGACACCAAATTAAAACTGAAGTTAGCCAATCACTCCACATGGCTCACTACCCAGACCCAGATATTTACACACAGGCATTAGCTTCTCTGACAGGACAAACAGCCAGGGAAAAAGGTCTTAGTTTTCTACCACCAAACAGAGTATTACAGAAAGTACAGCAGGAACATTTTTAAATGGTCATTCTTGGTGGGTTTTTGTTCGGTTTGGGTGCTGGTTTTGGTTGGTTGTTTGGTTTTTTATTAATTGTCTCACATGGATGAAACTACTCTCTCATCAATTCAACCAGCTGCAGCAGATGGCATCAAACAGCCACCGTACTCACCATGGGGCACAAAAGCAATCTCATTTTTATAAAAGCTTAAGTTCCACATCTCTTCTTCCTCCTCATTTTCTGGTTCTTTCAAATCCTGGAGACAAGAACAAGAAATGAACAAGCAGCAACCTTTTAAAAGCAGTAATCACTCCAACACTTCTCCTTGCTTTCCCTCACATTCCCTACACATTTCAAGCTAAATCCTCAACATGTGTTTTGGGAAGTAGCAGCTTGTTTCTGATGCACCCACACGCACAATCATCCCTTCCCCCTCACAAATGAACCCTTTGCAGGTGCTGAGCCTGTAAATGCAAAGGCAAAAGGGTGCTCCCAAATGTAGGAAGTGTTCCTGAAGGTAGAAGTGATGAGGAGGAGCCCCAGGAGCATGTACTGGGTAATGGTTTCTGTATCTCTGCAGGTCTCTCGCCGCAGTCCAGTTGCGCCTCCCGCTGCACTGGAGAGAAGAGACAGAGCAGAGACTCAGAATAAAATCACCTTCTGCAAAATAAAATAAAATAATGCCCTGACTGAATTAAGCACCTCCCTGCACTCCCAGCACCCCCAAAACCAGCCAGATTGGTGCTGTAGTCATTTCTCTGCATTCCTGAAGACAAATTTAAACCAAGAGAAGTTAACACCATCTCCTGTAACCAAAATACTTCTTTTTCCTTCTCATCTTATTAATCAAGGTTTTTCTGTTGTATGTATATCTTTTATCCCAGTTGGGTTTGCCAGTGGAAATGATCAGAACAACCTGGAGATCCCAAATATGAAAATGTCATCGTTTTTCTTTAACTCAAAGGTTTTAAAACAAGACACGTCTCTGAGTTGCTATGAACCCTAGTGAAGACAGAGGCTAGACTTTAAAACTGTAACATTTAGGATGCAGAAATATCCCTCGAATTCAAGATTCTCATTCCCTGTAGACATTACTGAAATAAAAGTATTCTTCATCTTTGCTTTATGCTCAAGATTAGCCTTGCTGATTCAGACAGTGGATAGCAACAGAGCCACATGGTCACATGAGGTATTTTACTGGACTTCTCTTCCAGTCATAATCTTCATTATCACCCATCTTTCCATGTAACCAAACTTTATGTCAAGCCTACCTGAAAACCTCTCCAAGACAGCAGTGAGGAACTTGAGCTTTGATCCTGCAAATAAAAAGCATTTACTTGGAACACTTTGAAACCAAACTTCACTAAGAAAATAAAAAATAGATACAAAATGAGAATACCCACAGCAGTGATTCACACAATCCCTATTAGTTGCCAAGTGACAGATTTACCTAGTTACAGCTGAATTCACTGTATTTTATGCATAATTCAAATTGCTACAGAGAAAAACCTGTGGTGTCACATGAACAGGCACCAGGTTCTCATCACAGGTGTGCTAGATTGATTCCAAGTGTCACATTTAGACAGAATTCACAAAGAACAGCTTCATTTCCTCCTCTGAACTTCATGGAAATAGCAGTTGTAAGTATGACTTAGTTTAAAGTGCATTTTAACTGAATTATATACATATTTATGTACATATTTCATTACCTCAATGATAAGGGATTTTGTTACACTTCACAAGCAACACAGATAGGTTTAATCTTGCTGAGTGCTGAACCATCTTATCCCAAACCATGACAGCATTTTACAGTGTTCTATCAATTGAGAACCACCAAAAGAAACAAGAGTGCTCATGAATAAAGGGCACCCAAAGCACAGCACGGCCAGAAGGTTCAGTGCCAGCTCACAGAGAGAGCAGGGAAGTAGGGAAATGGGGGTAAGAAGTGCAGTCTTGCAAAATAAGCATTAAAAGAAATTTAGAAGAAAGAAGCAGCAAAAACGCCATAAAGTTATTTCGTAACCTCATTTGATATTTCTTAATATCACATGCAAAGAGAAAAATAAAACCACTTTCTAACGAACACTGATCACTGGTTCAGTAATTAATAAGGCAGGAACTGGTCTACATTTGTAATACCTTGCTGTAATGAAGTCACCCATTCAGTTGCCCTGATGACAGTGATGTGACATTACTGACAATTTTGTTCCCCATTACAAAATAATTGATTCCCAGAAATTCTTTACATTTAAGGTTCTAAAATAACATCCTTGAACACAGGCAGGTGAGACAGGAGAACAGTAGACTGGGTCCCACTTAGGAAAAGAACTGGTTTGCTGAAGAGTCAGTGCAGATAGAGACAGATGCAATGCCATAGTGCAAGGGGCTGTAAGGCTTGTCCAGAAAGAAGCTAGATCCAGGGAAAAGGCAATCTGGAGCACAGCAATCAAGAGAACAAGATGGGGAAGCAAAGAGAGCAAAACACAGGTTTGCTCTTCCAAGTAGGTGTTGTTGCTGAGTCTCCACAAACTTCCAACTTAAGGCCTTCCTTTCCAGCTAAGAAACACAAACTAAACAGCAAGGCTGAAAATTTCCCTGTAGAAATCAAACACCTTTTTGCCTCACAGCAAAACTCAGTGGGTTTCACCCTCCAAAGCTGCATCACACCAGGCAGAACGTG
This sequence comes from Falcunculus frontatus, assembly GCA_013398115.1. NCBI lineage: Eukaryota > Metazoa > Chordata > Aves > Passeriformes > Falcunculus > Falcunculus frontatus. Next base: position 636,153 of record VZRV01006242.1, on the reverse strand, counting down.
CATTGCTGCAAAAAGAGTGAGGAAAGCAGAGAGCACAGCCAGAAGAGGGTGACACAAATAGGATCTGGCTGAGAAATCAGCTGGAAACCTGTCACCAGAAGGGATGTGGATTGTGAACAAGGCACAGGAATGAGAAAGATGACAGAGTCCAGAAGAGCGATTGAAACCTTTCATTGATGTAGATTTAGAAGAAGGCAGGACCATGGGGTTTGTTATTAAAACACCCAATCATGAACTCCAGGTGTTAGAGCAGCCTCAGAGGGAACTTTTTAAAATGAACACAACCCCCAAAGTTTTCAAAGCTCGCTCATGGAAGCTGAAGGCACTGAAATGCAAAGAGCTGGAAAGACACACCTGCAGGAACTAGACCGTGAACACTCACAGAGACACAAGTGAAATGCAAAGACAAAAGCAGAATTTGAAGTTTGTTTTGAAAGTGCATAGTGAAAATAACAATAAAAAACTCTAACCTCAGTACCAAAGAAAGACATTAGACGCTTCAGGCGTAAAGAAAACCATCCATGCTGAGGGGAGAAGAATGAGAATTAGTGTAAAATAAGGAGAAGTAGAAACAAGTTTGGGAAATGGATCCACTTCCCAAATGGCTAGCAGAAGATATACTTCTTTGTGCACTCATTCTCAGTGCCCTTACAATTCTTCAGGCACTGTCAGACAGAGGTGACTACACATTCACCACTGAAAGAAGAGCTCCTCTTTAAAAATGAAGAACAACATTCCAGGGGCTCTAAGTCCCAGGGAAAACATCCTCCTTTGTAAGGCAAAGCTGGAAAAGTCCACTCACTGGAGTGAAAAAATGGTCCTTGCTTTTACAGTTGTCACAATCCAGAGCTGCTCTAAGAAAAAAAAAAAAAGAACCCGAAGAACAAACACATTCAAACAGAATAATGGGAACATTCTGGAGTTATCAAAGCTTGTGAACTCCAGCCACCTACAAAAGAAAGTTGATAGGGTGCCCTCAAACAGTGCAAAACACTTCAAAGGAAATCTCTGCCTCTTCCCTTCAGTATTACAACTTTTTCACCCAAAATACCTTTGGCCTTTCCAAGATCTATGTGGACAGAGAATTTATTTTTCCTTCAAGAGTGGTTATTTCTATATTTTAATGCTTATTAAGCAAAAAAGAAAGCTTAACATTAAACTCCTTTGAAAGTATATTCATTAGAAAGCTTAATCTGCCTATTTATATTTTAAAAATAAGGATGAATTGCTGAAATGAAACTCCAAGTGAAGGAGTAGTTTCCCTTTCCCAGAAAGGGGAGGAGTTAAAGGACTGTAGTGTGTTTTGCCTGACATAGAACTACTGAAAAGGAAAAAGTTGCATTTACCAAAGCAGTGCTGGAGAAGAAATAACTGACACCCAATGTCAAACTGGAAAACACTGATGCTAAAAATAGGAACCTCGGATAAGATTAACAAATTCCTTTTATTTCAAATAAACATTATTTTAAGGCACCAGACACAAGTACTCACGTTTTGCAGCACCTTGCTCAAAACTGCACACATACCTCTAGTTTTTAAAACACAGCATTTTTTGGTTTTCAAAGTTGCTCTACACATGCTCCCTAAGAAATCAAACATGTCTAAGAGACATAAAGAGTTACAGCCCATTTTTAAAACTGAGCAGATGTTATGTAATGGCTTTTTACCGATGACACGAAAGAGCCTAGGGAAGGCCACCACACAAAACTGAGGATATCAACCGCAAACTTAAAAGCAAGGACATCAATGCCATAATGTCAAATGCAGCGACCATCAGCAGCGGTGAACAGGCAGGTGCCACACACAAAACAGAACCTGTATTTATGGGATAAAGTACCCACATCATAGGGAACGGTGGCGAAAAACATACTAAAACCCAGCTCATGGCAATGTAATGGATCTTGAGGAGTCATGAAGTGACAGCATCTCTCTCCCCCCACCTCCTCCAGGGGGATTTGCTTCCTCAAGATGAGGACAAATTCTGTGCCGAGGATCCCCCCGAGGCCCGCGGTCCCTCCCCCGGCTCCGAGCTCGGCGTTCCGCTGCCGAGCAGCGGCTGTGCACGGGAGAACAAGGAAGGAAGGGTCGCGACGGGGCAGAAAGGTCTGGAAGCGGTCCCCTCACGCCGTCCCGCCCCGCAGGCTCCGCTCTGTCCCCGTGCTCCCACACGCACCTGGCTGTGCCCGCAGCCCCGCGCCCGGCCCTGCCCCGGCTGCTCCCCCGCATCCTCCGGCTCCTCCGCCGCCGCCGCTCCCTCAGGCTCGCCTCCGCCGCCATCCTCCTCCTCGTCCTCCTCCTCCTCCCCCTCCCAGGTGGAGTCGTACGTCCAGAAGTTCGCCTCGTCCTCCGCCTCGTCCTCCTCCGCCCTGGAGGTGAACCAGGCCGCCATGGGGCGCGGCGGGGAAGGGAAAAGGGAAAGGGAAAGCGAAAGGGCTCGGGATGTGGCGGCGGGGCCGCCCGCGCGCACAAAGCCCGGGCACGTGTGGGGGGGAACGGGGGACGGAAGCGCGCGCACGCCCCGCCCCCTTCCTGCGCCCGCCCGCGCCGGGAGGGCCCCGCTCCGCGCCCGGGGACCCGGCCCCGCTCCGCGCCCGGGA
>VZRV01006242.1:609936-628170 GCA_013398115.1 Falcunculus frontatus | reverse complement strand
AGCCGCCCTCCGCCTCGCTCATCCCCGCCGCGCCGCGCCCGCAGCGGCTCCTGCCGGCCGGGAGCCGGGCACAGCCGCGCTGGGGCCGGGCCTGCGGCGGGGGAGCCTCGGGGGGGCCCCTCAGCTTCGGGGGCTTCCTCTGGACGCGGCCGCCCCGCGCTCGTAGCCCCGGAGGCGGGAGCTGAGCACCGGGACCCAGCCCTGAGGGACGGGGCGAGGCCGCGGCACTGCCCGGGAACAGCCTCGTGGACTTGTGGGAAGAGCCTTATGGCCACCTGGGAGTAGCTTTTTGGGCCTATTGGAAGAGCCTTGAGGACCACTCAGGGCCAGTTGTGGAGGCAGCACAACGCTGCCATCCCAGTGGGCTCCGCAGGGCTCTCCTCTGGATTTCGAGATCCTTGGGACTGAGGTGGTGGCACTGGGGGTCACAGTGGGGCTGAGGGCAGGCCCTGCTGCCCAGGAAGCCTCGGGCACCCCAGTGCTCACCCTCTTGGTGTGGGAAGTCTTGGCCAGTCCAGTGTTTGCCTTCACGACCCATCCTCATCCCGCCCAAGGAGCTCCCGCAGTGGAAAGTTGTGCTGGGAAAGGTCCCCACCGCTGCAAATCCCCCCAGATCCCTCCTCCTTGGATCATTTTATATCAAATATCAACCTGGTATTAAAGCTTAACAAATATAACGGTGCCTGGCTTGGTTACAAAATACAGAACCCACCAGCTTTGCCCATCATTTAAGATGTAAAAAAAAAAAAAAAAATTGTTTGGGAAGAAAGAGAATGTATCATTCCCTCCGAGATAAGGGGGTTTTGCCTTGTTAGGTATAATTAGACACACAGGCATGAATAGGACTGCTGTTGCTTAGGTGATAGGGTTTTCCAATTGCTCACTCCTCACTTGAAGATTTAATCCATTTTGTGACATTAGAAGTGTTTCAACAGCAAATAATGATCACATCATATGCAAGGAATGAGTGTTCTGAGTGAATAAGAAAGCGGTGGGGGCAAACACTCACAAGCAGAGACATTTTTTTAATGCAAATTATCCAAATAATAAAAAGCAGGAAGGGAAAGATGCAATTTTCTGAAACTGAACTTCCCGTACCTGTTGATACCCAAAGAGTTGACTCGTATCATTGTTTTGGTCTTGATGTAATTTATGCCCCAAACAGGTTAATCTAACATTAAATAAACATTTGAAGAGAGTTAAACCCAAAACCTCACATGTGAAGCCTTGGAAAGGTTGGTAGTGTGAATCCTGGATACAAATCCCCTTTTCCAGTGGGGTTCAGTCCGGCCTCTTGGAATGGAAAGGATTCAATGACTCCAGTCTGGCTTAGATGCTGTTGAAGTTCTCCACTAATAGCTTCCTCTGAGAGCTCCAGAGTGACAAGAGATCTTGCTGGCACAACTTCTCTGCATCAAGACGACAGGAATCTCCAGGAATATTCCTTCTGCCTGCTGTCACCACTATACCTGTGTCCTGGCTGTGCTGGACCTGCCTTCACACAGCTCAGGCTTCGCACCAGTTTCCTTGTTTTGGTCCAAAATTACCTACAACGCGACTTTGCCAATCTCAAACACAAGTCCTCGTGTTTTTGCAGTTGAACCCAGCCCTAAATCTCAGCCCTGTTTAATCTTTCAGTGTTTATTTGATCTATGCTGCTACCTAGCCTTCAGCTGCTACTGAGAGAAAGGGTTATGATTTCCTGTGATGGCTGCACAGCAGGGGGAAATGAGTTCCTGGACAACTAAATCCCTGTTTCCATACATATTTCTAGGCATAGAAAAATGAAGGGAGAAAGAAAAACAAATAAATTTCAGAGTATAAAAATTGTTCCCCTGTAGAATAGTTTTCAAAGTTTTGCAGGAATAACTTATTTTTAAGCCTGTGTGAGACAGTGACTTTCAGCACTCTCATCTGTCACATTATGCTCCTACTTAAAGACATCAAGAGGGAATAACTGTGTCAACTCAGACAGCAATTTTTATGTCACTGAGTTCTGATGGCTAAAAAAAGTAACATGTGAAACAGAATGTGAAAAAACCTATGGCTACTTCTGAAAATACAATAGCATGTGAAAAAAATTCAGTAGAATAGTATTAATTCAACAGGAGCAGTATGTGCATAAACTGGCTGCTATTTTGTTTCAGTCACAAATAATCACATTTGCCTGTGTCTAACTTCCCTTGTCACGTTCAATGCCTCTAGGAAACATATGGGAGCCTATAATAATGCCATGTACAGCCTCCACCTGGATTTTGACCAGAGTTTAATTTTTCCTCATTAAATTTTACTGGTTTGGGGTTTTTTTCAGTTACTGAACAGATTTTTCAGAAAAATTTACACTTCTCTCGTTCAACTTTAAACCTTACTTTTGGGTTTAAGCAGATATGAGCTGTGTTAGACGTGCATGATTTTATTCCTTTCTTTTTCTTCCTAGGTCTTTAGGCTGATTTCAGCCTTAAAAACCGGGCTGGCTGTCGTGTCACCTAAGGGTGCTGAGCCCTTGGCTGGATCAGTGCTTCCTCCCCAGAAGATGATCAGTAATTTCCTAAGACTTTGCAACAACTGAGAAATCCGCCTGGCATTTGGCATTTTCCCTAGAAGCGTTGGATTTCTGGGATAAGCAATATGGCTACAACTATTTCTGTCATTATTTTAGAACACCATGTGCTAGTGCCCTTAACAAAGCAAAAAATTCATTCCAAATCCTGTAATTTTTGGTGTGCCTCATGAACATTTGTAAAAGACTATCATCTGCCTACTTTTACATTAAACCCGGTCATTTAACCTTTGCTGGGGGGGGTTTAGACCATCTTGGATATAGAATCTAACAGGATTTTTCTTACATAGGTAAGAAGTACAGGCAGAAGTACATTTTTCTGGAGTCTCTTCCTGCATCAAATTACTCTCAGATCCATAAATCCTCCTACAAAATAAGTAATCTCAGTGCCTTGGCACATTTCAGTATTTCCGAATAAAATATCCTTTGGGACTTATGAGGACCTCCTGAAGAGAAGAGTTCTGATGTGATTTGTAAGCTTTAGCTGTGCTTTCAAAATCCATTTTTTTTCTGTGGGAAGTTTTGCTTTAACAGAGCTGCCCAGGGAATTGTCCAAAACTTGGAGCTTGATCATTTTGCATATCTTTTAATAAATCAGTGGAGATAGTTTGATATGGAGACGGTTTTCTCCCTGTTAAAACTGTCAAGGAGGAATGAAGGAAAAGATAAAGCTGTTTGTTGTTAGAGTCTTATCACACAGCCCTTTAGAGCAGCACTGCCTCTTCCTCTTCCAATTAATTACCTTTTTCCTTTGCTTAAAGGTATATTTGATTATATTAAACAAGGACAGTGAATGGAAAATTCACTCTCAAGATCCGCCCTGCACGGCTTCTTCCAGGTGCAAAATAGGGAATTTAAATCAAAATAAGGGTGCAGCAGCAAGGCTGAGGACAGCAGCTGTCAGGCAGGGGATCCATTCTGTTTGCTCAGACATATGTTCTCAAACTGAACTTTTCCCTTGTGATCAGTTGTGCTCATTCTCCCAGCGGAGAGAGGCTTCATATTAGGTGGGCATCAGATGGCAAACCTCGGAAAAGTAGATGGGAACAGCGCAAATAATTATCTCTGAGCATGCACAGAGGCGTTTGTTACTGCTGCTGCTGTGCTTTAAAATATCCCAGCGCAGAGAGGGGACTGGAGAAGGAAAAGCCATCTTACTGATTTTTCAGTTTAATAAATCTGTCATACCCCAGGCTCACAGAGAGGCATAAAGATGAACCAGTGGTTTTATAATGAACAAGCTCAAGGTGAGCACAAGGATCAGTTCCTGAATCCTTGGCTATCCCAAGCTGACATCAGAGCATGTTTTACCGAAGGTGATTTTTACTGACAGTGCCTCAGTGTCAGCCAAACTAAAGTCCTGTTAGCCCAGCTGGGCAGGACAGAACCAGAAGGAATTCCCTTCCTTAACAGTTTCAGCATCGTGATCAGGATTGCTCAGCTCATCCCTTTCTTCTCGGGGGCATTTAAAAAAAATTGTTTTTCAACCCACAAATACTAGTTTGTAAAATAGCAAAGGGCCAGCGTGACAGAAAGGATCTTCAGCAGGGAAGCAGGGAAGCACTAACCCTGCCTAGCTGACATTAGAATGACAGCCACACTCAGCTTTCGCTGTGGCGGAGGGTGGCAGCAGATTTTCATGAAGCACGTGTGCTCCTTTAAGCACACACAGAACTACTCAGGGGTCTGGGAGATCCTTTTAAGCCTTTTTTTTTGGCATTTCATTTTTACTGAGGGTGTTAACAAGCACCTTTCAGCAGCATCATCCCTTAGGCTACAGCATGTGGGTGATGCCTAAGGTTGTTTCCTAGGACGGATCCTAAGCAGGGGCAAAAGGGACAAACTGCAGCCCCAGCCAGGCAGGCAATGCTGCTGGCATAGAAAACAGCACAGAAAGCTGTGGAAAGAACAGGTCCATTTGAAATTTGTCTTGCAGTGATGATAAATCTGTAGAACCAGCCAGGCCTAAGCCAAGTAACTTGTCAAGAAATGTCTGAATTTGTCTGATTTGTAGAAATAGGTCTCTAGAGTCAGTGTGTCTCTGAAATGAGAGTCCACAGAGTGCTACTAACTGGACCTTTTTTTCTCAGTAGTCATGGAAATAAGTCCTGTCCTCTCTCCTGTTTCATTTTACAAACACTTCTGTTTTGATTCTAAATTTTCATTTGATTTACAGAAGCAAAACAGAGCTGAGTAATTCTGTCTTTCCTCAGGTGCCAAGTGTGTAATTACTCTCAGTAGGAATGCTTGATAAACCAACACATCTAATCCTGGAGCTTTGTCTGTTGAACCAAATTCCTCACTGTCCATCACCTTGAGGAGAAATTGGATTCTCAGAAATCATCAGTATATTTGCAGTGGTTCCATTGGTAGGAGATGTTCTTAAGCTGGGTCACTTTGCCTTCAACCAGGCAGATGCAGCCCTGGATCAGGAGCAACTTTGTCTGGTGTTGCCTAAAGTCTCTGAATTTTGTTCCTCACCATTTTCAATGACTCCACCACTACCTTTAATAACACTAAACCAGACTGACTGAAAGAAAAAAAAGTTGTTTTATGCCTAAGTATGAATCAAAGGGGAAAAAATCCGTTTATGTGAGTGAAGGTAGAATTCCCTATAGAATATATTCTGTTTTCTGTTTATTTGGTTGTTTAGGAGATACTGGTAAGAGGAGACAGGGACAATTGGTTATTGTTTTTCAGGCCTGGGACTCTTACTTTTTCTTTTTTGCTGTAATTTACAGCACATATTGCAAAGCCAGTTATTCTTTCTAAAACAACACAGACAAAAAAAAAAAAAGCTGAAATAACTGTATCAGTAATTTAAAATATTTGGGTTAGATCTGAAGTGTTTCCATCTTCATAGCCAAAGAAATGTCAGTTTTTACCATGTGCATGCCTAGGGTGTCTTAGGAGCAAAAAAACCCCTCAAGTAAATAAACGGGTTTAAAGAAAGGCTGTAGACAACACTGTCATGACTGACATCACTATATAAAAATATGCTAAAAAAATCTATATATATATATCAATCTGTTCCTGTAAAAAGGCACAGATACAGCTAACAATATCACCAAGGTAAAATGTGCAATTGTTTTTGTTATGGATTGATATACTTGGCCACTTCCTGGTTTCTGATTCATCAGGCAGAACTTTATTTCAGTGCATTGCTGCTTGTGTGGCAAAACTCAGGGATTTTATTAACTGTAGTGTGATGCTTTAATTTGATGTAAAAGCCAGTGATGCCATTGAGTGATTGCTTAAGAAGTCTGGCAAATTATGTATGATATCTTCATGAGAGACTTAATTGCACAAACCTGCCCACTGGATCAGCAGTTCTCTACTGCATCCAGAATTCTAATTACCACTTTCCACACTGATTCCTACTCAGAGCAGTGCTTCATTACACTCTGGAGCTGCAGGAATCCGCAGTGGATTCACACAGGCTGACTTGGCCAATGTGCTCTGCTGCTTTGCTAAATCAAGATCTGTCTTTAAATTACTGGTCCTGCTTTATCACTTGTTTATTTTGCTCAGTAGCCTCTACCCCAAAGTTGATATTTGAAGTTTGGAGCACTCACTCCAAACCCCAACTTGAGATTCCTGTTGGAATGCAGCCTTTGCTGGGTCAGGTGTGTCAGCATTGTTACAAATATATCGTAATTCCCACCTGAACACGTATGTTCGGGTGTTCTGAGGACAGCTGTGATTCACAGACCTCTTTTTTCCTCTGGAATGGAAGTAGCTGCAAACTTGCACATTTAAATAGATTTTATCTCTTTGCATGTTTTTGGGATAATTTTCCTCCCTTAGCATAATGGATAGCAGTCTTAACACTTCCCATTTCTTCAACTGCATCAATTGCTTTGAATAAGGATCTCATTTTCACATGACTCCTGTAGACCTGATGGACCTAAATTCAATGAAAATTACATGAAATTGAAGAGAGCAAATGCATTGAAAGTGATGGCAGGGCAGCACTATTACTATCATCTACTTTGCATAATCATGTTAGGGACAGAGCCTGGGAGCACATTCTGCAGCTTTTCCCTGCAAGCTGTGGCTGGAAGCTTTTTGCAAAGAGACAGAGCTTCTCCTCCTATTCAGGATTTCTCAATTGTCTCAGCCATTCCTGCTGGTTTTATGCTCCTTGAGACAGTATCAGAGGTAAAGTATTAAATCTCAGGCATTTTCTAAAAGGTGGGAAGGCCCCAATTTGTTTCATAATAGATAATTTCACCATTTATCTGTGTGAGACACTTAAAAAGAAAATATCTATTGGGTTTTATCATGTGTGTTGGGGGTCATGCTTTTAAAAGCTCACCAACTCTGTCTTTACAGAGTGGAACAGGGAGGTGAGGGATGAGGGGCTGATAGTGCACACAGTGCTTTGGATCCCACCTCCACATCCTGGTGCTACTGACTCATCCTCCAGTCCCTGCAGGAGAAATCAAGTATCTCTCACTCTTCTCCCATTCTTAAAACCACCTCTGATGAGATCTGAATTACACACACTTTTACATTCCCCAGAGAAAAGGAAATGCTGATGCAGAAGGTGCCAATGTCTGTGGGGGTCTTTCTCCTGCCTTTCCAAGACTTTGGATCATCCCTTAGGAATGGGGGTAGAGAAGCAGCATTTGCTACAGATTTGCTCTTGGAGAGATAATTTGAGAATATCCGAGCAATGTCAGAGTTCTGTGATTCCCCAACCTTTTCATGCCTGTTCTTTAGCACACTGGAGATGCTGCTGCATGGCCAAAAGAAATTAATGAGGATAAAAATCCTCTTCTTTTTTTTTTTTTTAGTATCTTCCTTCACTAACTATTTTTCCCATTTGCCAAGAAGTCTTGTTCTGGCTGGATGGGGCAGAGAAAAAGCTGACCCTGCATTCACACAGAATCAGTACATTTGTTAACTACCGTCCTCGTTCAGAGATTTTTTTGTTAACTCTCATGTTTCTATGCATTTTGTATTTTAGGGACTGAATATATGTGAAGGAAAAATTAATGTCTAATTTATATTTGCCAAACTTACTATACCTCAGAGCTAACTCTGGGTATTTCAGAACACAGCTCTTTTTCAAGCTTTCTTGGCTGCTATGAGGTGCCAAAACCTTAAAAAATAAAAAGTTCTTTTTGCAGTAACTTCAGAGAGAATAAATTAGGCCCAAGGTTCACTAGCAGACCTGCGATAGGAGTTATTCAGTCACATATATCTGACTTTCAAAAGCTTTTCTTTTTTAATCCACCATTAGAAGCAGATGAAAGTTTGTTTGGAATCCAGGTACATCTTGCCATATAATAGAGTTCAACGGACTTTAAGAAAATAATAAGTAAAAATCTCTTTTGCCTTAGCAGTAAGAAATTTGGGGCTCAGGTGAACTATAATCTGTGCTATTAACATTGCACATCAGAATTCTGAATTGCTCCTGCAATGATAATAAAAGTATACAAGGTTTAAAGGATGGCTTTATCCCCAGTGTTTCATTTCTCCTACCTGGAAGCTATTACCTGAAGTGTACTCTACTTTTGATATGAAATATAATCACCACAGTTTTTCATTTGAATGACTAAATCTCAACTAGGAAATATTTTCAGCTGGGGTAAGTTTAGAACTTGCGTCTACCAACGTTTTGTTTGATGCTTTTAAAGGAAGGGTTGTGTGACCTGACAAAAATCACCTGACCTTGGTCAGGGGCAAAATGCTCCAGCTCTGTTGAGTGGAAAAACCTTCCACCAAATCTACTTTGACAAAGTTGAGTTTCTCAGAAATTCTTTTTTATAATGGCCTGTCCCACGATGTCTTTTTTCCCCTGATATCTGGGTCTGCTGTTCTCCCTTTTACTTCTTAACCTGAAGACCAAATGCTGAACAGGCCAAGTGGAAAAAGACCTAAAACAAGAGGTGGAAAAAATAATGTCTATGGCAATTTTTTTTTTTGTTCACTGCCTCTGTTAAATGATGCCCTTTAAACTGGTCTCATCATTTTAGTGTTCCTTTGTTTTTGTTTTTGTGGGAAGGATTTTCATCAGTGAAAGCACTAGAAACCCAGATGCAGAGTTAGCCCTGGGCCTGCCGTGGCTGCTGTCCTTGTACAGCTGCCAAATGTTCATCCCCAGAGCTGATTTTTCGTTGTATTCTTATTTCAGAAGCTCTAGTCCTGCTCAGGACAACATTTCATTGCCATTGCCTTTCTGAGTGTCCAGGTGGGGTGATCTGTGGTGGCTTTCATCCCTGGGCACAGCAAGGAAAGGGGCACTTTCTCCCTATTTTGTGTTGTTTTAAGGAGTCTGCCTATTCCATTTAATGTAATTTATTTTCTCTCCATTGCAAGGGAGTCTGGTTGATTTCTGAACATTTTCCATGGTCAAAGGTGAGATTAAATGGGTGTATTTCCACCCTTAGAGAAAGACTTCATGTATCAGGTTTCTAACTGTTTGTGTATACATGTGCAAAAGTGTAATTGATCTTCAAGGGATTTAGGGAGAGCTGATGAATTTTCCACTATATCCACAGTCTGATCTGGAAGAGGAATCCAAGACCAGAATAAGCTGCATTCACTTTGAATTCTTTTAGTTATTCTTCTTGGATCAACTTAGTGGAGCTGTTAGGAAAAACAATCTTATCTGATTTCCCACTTTACCTTTTATTGCTGCAGTTCATATCTGTATATTACCTTATCTCTGTCCCCTGATGAGTTTGTTGCTAATTTATTCAAATTCAGAACGTTTTCTATCTGCTCTCACTATGATCAAGGTGGGCCCATGCAAAACTGTGCTCTTGTAATCAGTTTTATTGGATAGGATTGCTGATTAAATGCCTTTATACTTATCTTCCAGACCAATTTCTAAAATGAATTTTGACAATGGCTGTTTGAGGCTCCTGTTTCTAATACAGGTAATAATCAGGTTCATTATAGGAAGCTCTTTGACAAACATATTTCTAGAAAATGAAGATCACAAACTTACTGGAACAGTGAATACCCCATTTGTGCTGCTCTCTTTACTCTTTAGTTATGAGCAAACAGTACTTTAAACAACTTTAACATGATGAAGTTTTATTTCACTGGGCTAAATCTACTGAGTTCAGTCACTGGAGCTACTCCTGATTCTTTAATATGTCTTAATAAAAGAAACTTCTTTTGTCACCAAACCCTACATTTTAATTTTCAGCATGAAACAACAATTGCCAATTACATTGTAAAAAATGACCAATCATGGAAGATAATGGAATTTTAAAACTTTGTGACCTATTAGAACAAGAGGGCAGCTGAGGAAAAACTTTTCATTTTGGCTATTAACTGCATTGTGAGTTTAATTTTTTTTTTCTCAATTTTCTGTTCAATTGAGTCCTCTGCCAAGAGTTACTATATTAAAATTGTTTTTCTCTTTATCCAGTTAATGAAAGATTATAATTTAGATAAGTGGGATCAAGCATCAGATCTCAAATGGATGTTATTGGGTGGACGCAGCTGTATTTTTCCTGCTTTAAAAGTCTTTTTGGTGTTAGCAACTGGAAACCTGAATGTTCTTCAGAATCATCATTAGTTTTTTGTGCCTTTGCATTCAGCCTCAGAATGAAAACTCTTTGTAATCCTCTGGCCTTAATGCGGTGGTTCCATAGACTCCAGAGCTCACAGAACTTACAAATTCAGGTCATCTCAGGGGAGGGGGGCAACCAAGGATTTATGCAGGATAATTACTTGGCTTCTTGGTCCACTCTGACAGTTGCTTCCTTCCAAATTCAGTGTAGCTTTACAAGTAATTAAACATAGCTCTGACTTCCTAAGGCAAAATGGTTTTAAGAGTGGTCAAGCATTTTGTGGAGCCCTGCTGATGACACTGGTGTCTCTTCTGTGGTATTATTGCACGTGACAGAGCAGAGCAGTAAGAATCTGTAGCCTGAATGTTTTAGTTCTCCCATCTTTTCACAGGTTACCACTCCCCACTCCAGGTACCATGGACTGTTAATCCAGATTCAAACTTTTCTTAGCATCGGAAAAGGTCTCATGTTATTCCTCATGCTTAAATCTGCCTCTGGGAAAAAATCCTGGCGCAGAGATAACACTTATATAGCTGGAATTGTTTGGAATAAAACCGTTTTAAGCAACAAACAATTTATTTAAAATGTTGGGTCTATAGAGATAACAGTTTCAAAAGGGAATTTTAGTCTCCGTACAGATTTTTCTTAAGCTTCTCATAAAGCAAAAGTGCACCTTTATCAGAAAAGAAGCAATTTTGTTGGAGGTTTAGCAGCAGCAGCAGTAAATGGTGCTTTTATAGATGTTTTTTTTTTCTTTTTCAGTTTAAGTGGCAGTGGTGAGTTTGTCCAACCCTGTGACATGTGCAGGGTTATGTCTGCAAGAGAGGTACTACTGTGAACATTCCTGGTACATGCTGTGCTTCCCCACTCGCATGAAAACAAATTTTCTGGTTTTCTGTGTTTTCCTTCTAACCACACCACCCCAGACATCTGACTCCCAATCTATCAATTTTCCTATAAAGTTAATCCCACACATCCTTAAATGCAAGTCTGTGACTAGGTTCATCAGAATTCTTTGTCTGGATGCTTTTGTGTTTCTCTGAGCTGCACGTGCAGGGGCACAGCAAGATGAGGAGAAGTGGCCAAGTCATGCTGGAGGTGGGCTCCTGCCTGGTTTCTGCAGGAGGAGAACAGACTGTTCAGGGAATCATTTAGCAGCTGTTTATTAGAGGCATAGACATGTGATTTTGGGGGTAGTAAAACTTGGCAAGAACTTTAATTTCAAAAGAAAAAACAAACCAAGGGAGAAAAAGCAAAAAAACTGCCAGTCACTGATCGCCTCCTGCTTTAACAGTGAGTTTAATCTTGTGTTTCATTCCATATTCACATGGACATTGGAGTTGTCGTGTGCAGCACCTGGACAAGAATCTAATCACACTGACAATTAATTTGCAAAGAAACTTATTGAAAAATGCTGGTAAGTGCAAGAAGTTTTGGAAATGTAATAGAGAAGCTCACCAGGTGCCCATTTTTCTTAAGTCTGAAGGGATCTAATGTAATCTGACAAATTGAATCTGGGATGGAGCTGCTGTGCTGAATTTCAAGGCCCTCAGCAATGAGGAAAGTGATAAACTTTGGTTTCATTCGACCACTGAGGTAGGATATATTTACAAAACAGAATTAAACAGACTGAGAAGCTCTACTCAAATGCTTTTGCAGCAGCTAGGAAATTGGGAATTAGGATACATCCATGTGTAGCTGCAGCTCTGCTCCCCCAGCATCAGGGATGATTCACCACATCTGCCCCTGACACAGGAGATAGGGCTTCCTGAATTTCTTCCTTGAATTCCTTTTGGATTTCACTCTGTAAGCTCTCCTCAAGCATTTCTCATTGCTGTCTGTCCTGTGTCCTTCTAACCATGCTCAGCTGCCTCACAAGCTGGGGTCTGGGACTCTCCTCTGGGTTACCAGAGCCTTTTTCCTACCATTGTACCATAACCATGGAAATTTGTTTGGAAAACAAGATTTCTATTCAGTAAATCCCTTTTAACCAAGCAATAGTACATTAGGAAGAAACTATCACATCTAAAATGAAAAATAAAGCTGCCATGAAAGCTGAGGTTTTACCCCAGAGTTCAAGAAAGGCAAAGAATTAACTCAAGTTTATATTCTCTCTCAGTTTGTATGTGGGAAGTGTTCAGATACTGTGCTGATGAGAGGTGATATAAAATGGTTGCATAATATCAGAGTTTAAATAAAAGGGTGTGGAAAGCCAGTGCAAAGATGTGTGAATTCTGAGGAAAATTAGAGTTACAATTAATCTGGATAATGCTGCAGAAGGATCCTCACTGAAGTCCAGTCACCAGGAATTGAGACTCTCAGCAAAACTTTTCCTGCTCTTCAGAAAACACCTTTGAGCAGACCATAATTTTAAATACTCTGAGCATCCACACCGTAAAGTTTTGCAAGGATGATCCCTTAGAAGGAAGAGAATTAGAAAAATATTTTAATTTCCTTTTCTGTTCAGCTGCAGTAGTTCATCAGGAAGGACAGGTGAACATTTCTGTGTTCCTGGGCAGACAAGCCTTTGTCTTTGTCCTTTCTGTTGCTGGGAGAGTGCTGAACATATTTTTAAGTAGGAAATTGTGTAAGACAAGAACAGAGGTGTATCTGCCTGAGAAGAAGCTGATGCAACAGATCTGAGGCTGCCATTCAATGGAAAACTCAGAAACCCAATTCTTTTGCTACAGGAGTGAAATAGATCCCAGAAAAGCTGCCTCGCAGCCAGGGACAACACAAACATTTATATTGCACACACAGAGAACAAGCTGGAAGGATAGGAAAGGCAGGTGATAAGGGAGAATGGGTCTCCCAGATTTGAAGGCACTGCCAGAGGCCAGCTCAGGGTGGTACCACCACGACCAACACAACTGCACATGGTGTGTGCCGTGAACTGCATGGAATCCCGTCATCCTTGGCAAAAGCTGCAGCTGCATCCTCTGTGTCACTGGCAGCCCAGCTTCTGGGGCTTTAGACTATGTCCCTCTACTTCCCCTTCTCTGCAGGAGACAGAAAAGATGCTGCTTCTGCATTTATTGCTCACTGTGCCAAGATCCTGAAGTGTCTGGAGTGCTGAAAACACTTTAATAGCTCCGAGCGGAGCCGGCTGCTCCCCATTCTCCCAGTGTGCTGACAGCTCACTTCTGGAAATTTTAACTGTAGAGAGGCAGCAATTTGTCTGTAATTTCTGATTTTTAGTGCATTTATTCATCTTTAAAAGGGGATTCACAGTACAAAGTGGGCAGAGACACGTTGCAGGCAGAGGCTCCCAGGTCCCCTCTCCATTGGATCCAGATGCCCGAGATGCTCTTGGCCCCGGGCTGGCAGAATCCTCTCCAGCTTGGAAGCTGCATCTCCCTGTTTTTACCTGAGATTCCAGCAGAACATTTAAATCTGAGTTCGTGAAAAAACACATCCTGCTGCATACACAGCCCTTAAAAGTGGGAAGCCTTCCTCATAAAAAGAGCCTGTAAAATGTCAGGATTGGCCAAAGCCGTGACTTGGAGCTCAAGTTGTGGATTTGTGCTTGAGGCTGGAAGAGTGGCTGGTCCTGAACCAGGATGTGAGCAACGGTTTGAGGTCAATCCTGGTTTCCCAGCTCCTTTCTCGGGGTCTGGACCCTCTTTTCTGTGCTTTAAACTATTATAAACTATGAATTTTGTGGTTTTACATTCCTGAGAAGACAAAAGATTCTCCTTTAGCACAGCGTCTGATGCTTGGGCTTGTGAGAGACCTCTTATTGTGTGTGATAAATTTGATCAATGTGATCTTCCTTCCACCTGCTGCATTGCTGTTTCTCCTGTCTCTGCTCTAGTGCCACTGATATTTGGAGCAGATTTTTTTAGAGAGCTGAAAATTCTCTCTTCCCCATATATTTTTCATCCTTCTGCTTTCCCCAGCCCCACAAAATCCTCTGATGATGTTTCTGCCTTCTCTTTTGCCATTAACAACAATGTTTTGTGACAAGAGCTATAGTTGCAGTCAGCATGGAAAATTTGCTGTTATTTTAAATAACCATCTGCTCTCCCCACAGTCTGCTACCTCACCCTTAATTTCTTTATTTTTTGGATGTTTATTTTGATTAGCTTTGTCACATGGTGCTATAAGGAAATCTTGCTTCACTTCACACGCTACTGCCATGTTGATACAGAAAACTGGCTTACAACCAAAAAGATGCTATTTTTTCCATTCCCTCTCCTTTTTTATTTTTTTTTTCCCCAGAAAAAGTTTTATGTAACAAAGCGTTGTGTAAGGAGGAGAACAGCAGGGAGTACATCAGAACTCATGGATTTTATTTCATCTCTGTCACAAATCCACTATGGTACACTGGGCAAAGTCAGTACAATCCAAATTCTTTTATTGGGATCAATGTGAGAGCTACTGAAGTGTCTTTAGTAAATCCATAGTCACACATGTGTAACGAGGATTAAACTCCAACCCAGAGCAAAAAGAGAATCTTGGAAGAACCTTCTATATCAGGGAAGAGCTGATGCACTAAAATAGGTAGTTTCTGTTTATTTGCATTAAAATTTCTGGCACACAGATCCTGAATTTCAGAGTAGTATTTAAATTCGGATGTGTGATATTTGTGCTGTGAATGCTGTTTCTCCATTAAATATGCATTGGCCTCAGTGCACAAGGTTGTGGTAGCTAAGCAGCCACAATTCTGGGTGGGAAATCTGCACATGTGGTGGAAATGGCCCAAACCACAAGAAATCTCTCTTTGAGGAGCAAAAAATCAACGAAGAAATAAATACTCATTCTGCAAATGCAAATTTAACTGGTGTGGTTGAATGAAGAAATGTAATTTGGCTTCCTGTGAGAAACATTTTCAGAAGAAATACGGGTCCCACTGAGTCCTTTGCATACATTAGAGTTCCTGCAGATCCACAGGGAGCAGAGGGAAGTGTGGGAGTAGTGGAAGTGCTGCTGTGCTGCTGTTCACTCATACTCTGCTTTTCTGCAGGACTTTTCTCAGCCTTGGCTTTGGGTGTACAAACCAAACTCTGCTGGCCCTGGAGGTGAGACTGGAATCAAGGCACAATTACCTTGATGAGCTTTTTGGAGAATGTTAATGCACAGCCTGGGTTTGTTTATTCTCATGGATCAGTGCAAACCGTGAGCAATTCTACCAGAAAAAAGGAACACAGGATGAGGTCCTTTGGTTCTGTCAGAGATTTCAGAAGTTCACTTGAGGTGTAACTGTTACATTACAAAACACGAGGGATTCCTCCAAAAGCCTCAAAAAGACATCTGTGACTGTTCTAACACGTGGCTTCCAGGGGTGTGTGTGAAGAGCAGCTCTTCTGAAATCACAGCAGTTCAGTTACTCCCTGAATTAATGCTGTAAAGATCTCATTAGGTTTTTAGATAATTTTTTATACATTTGTCTTGCTTTTTCTGGGGTTAGGCTAACTCACATTACGACACAAGTTCTGCAAACTAACACCAGTGGGGGTAGTTAGCAAATCTGTTCTGTTTGTGCCCAAAATTGTTATGTTATCAACAAAACCAGAATTTTCCTCCTCAGAATGGATTTTCTTTATCCTTCCCTTTGTCCTAATCTCCATTCAATATTGGCTTCTGCCAGTATTTATTCTACCTGCCCACTCCGTTAGGTTTTTCTGGAAATAAACCCCCAGACCAATAAACAAAATTAACCAACAACAAATCTCAAAAAAACCCTCACCAGAACAAGCCAAACAAACAAACTGAACCACAACAAAACCCCAAGCAAACAAAAAGCCTCAAACAACAACAACAAGGAAAAACCCAAACAAGCAAGCTCACAAAGTACAAAAAAACCCCCACAAAAACCCCAAACAAACAAGCCAGAAAAAAACCCTCCAAATCAGAAAAAAAAAAAAAAAACAAACAGGAAAAAAAAAAGCCCAATAAACCAGAGTTGCTGCAGTGATGTGTTAATGCTTACTAATATTGGCCTACAGAAAAGAAAATCTTCATTACTGGTGACAGCTAAATAAGCAATATTTATCTTATCTACAGAGTGCAGCCATGGATTCACGCAAGAAATGCCTTTTTCCATATCACAGCTCTTTCTCTGGGCTGCTGCTGACTACACTTCAGTCCTTATGGGATTTCATTGAGTTTATCTGGTGAATTAACACCATGAAGGACTAGAAAGTGCATTATTTCCTACAGCACAGGAGACCCACTGCTGCTGCTGCTGGTACTCAGAGAAAAACAGTGATGGATGAGCAGAGGAGCCTCCCCTGTCCCAGACAAGGGAAAACCACATAAATCTTGTTAATGCAGAGCCACAGACAGGGAAGCTGAAAGCACTGGTCCAGAGGATGGATTGAGATGTCCTGGGGAAAGTTTCCTGAGCTTGTTTGCAGAATGCTCTGTGCTGATTACTGCTAACCTGAGGCAGTACCAGGCAACTCTCAAACAATCAGCAAGAGAGAAACTTTCGAAAATCTTTTAGTGACTTTATTTTTTATATGGGAAAAAATAGCAAGGAATTAGTTTAGCAAAGAAAGTGTTTATTAACTTAAAACCAAAAAAGTCATAAGTACTAAATCCGATTTGCCCCAGCTACACTCGAAATGATCTTTTGCTTTATTCTGTCACATAGAGCTTTGTTCAATGTCCAGGCGTATTTCTTCTTTGTGTGACCATGCTACCAGCCAGAAAATCCCGTAAGACAAATCCCATAAGAATCCCTCTTCATCAGTCATCTGTAGATGTGTCTTACAGAAACAGACTCTGTCCCAAGTGCTTACAGTCTGTAAGTACTGAAGGAAAAAAGGGTGGATAAAGCCAGGTATTAAAACGAGGTCTGGCTGCCCTGCTGGACTGGAGAGCCTTAGGTGTCCTGAAAAATTAGAAAGAAAGGCTGACTTTCAGTGGATCAGGGATATTTCACATCTTTCAGCTTTTGACTCATTTTCCACAGGAATTCTTGTGTGAACAAACTCCGAGTTTGTGTCCCAAATGATCAGATTTTGTTTTATTTCCTTTCATATGATAGGAAGAGTTCCTGAAGAAATTAGTGTCTGACAATCCTCTTAGCAGAAGGGAGCCTGGCAAGGGGATGGGTTTGTTAATGCTCTTGCTAGAATCCCAGAATGGTTTGGGTTGGAAGGGACCCCTAAGTTCATCTTGTTCCAACCTTCCTTTTCTCCCTGCTCCTCCAGGATCTGCCACAGGACTCTCCATCCTGGGAATGTCCCCCCAGCCATAATCCACAGCCCTGGTTTCAAACCTTTTCCCAGGACTGGCATTTTTCAGGCTTGGGATGGCTGGGCAGAGCCATGTCACCAACCTCTCCCATCCTCCTGAGTCAGCCAAGGGGGAGGCTGTTGAATAATGTGAATTAAGCCCTTCATGCCCCCAAATCTCCTGCTCCAGAGGGCAGAGCCCAGGAACCATCAATCACAGAGAAGTCACTCGAGAGCAGCGCTGGCAACTCGCCCCAGACAGTGCACAGGAAGCTCAAAAAGCAAATTGCAGAGGCTGAGGCAATGCTGTTTAGTTCAGTGCTGTCCTGAGATGGCACCTGGGAACCAGAATTCATCTCCACAACAGGAACGTGCTAAGCACAGCCTCTGGAACCTGTGAGTTTGGTTTGCTACAGGAGAACTGGCACGACTTGGAAGGTGAACGCTGGGTGCACTGGAGTATGAAATCTCAGCACAGTGCAGAGCTGAACACAAGGCACAGAGCAAAGAGCCAGGGTGCAGGGGAGATCAGAGCTCTGACTGACACAAACTGCCCTCTTCTTACTCAGAAGGGGTTTAACTGATACCTGCCTTTAAATCATTCCTACCAGCTCGTGTCTTTTCCTAATTATGCCTAATTATATTTTGACTCTGAAAATTGTCAGGTCACACAGTCCTACCCAGATTAACTTTTAACCAGCTAAATCAGGAGTAATTGGAGGCATTGCCCCAATATATAATTTACTTGACAGCTGAAACATGTCCCAGATTTCCACAGGGGTTTCACAGCCTCCACTGAGTTCTGCAGTGCTCATGGTGCTGGAGTGGTTTAAAGCCAATTCAAAAGTGTTTACAGCCACAAACGGGATCTGCCCTTGGTGGAAATGCAGCAGCTCAGCTCCTTCCTTTCCTTCCTTCCTTCCTTCCTTCCTTCCTTCCTTCCTTCCTTCCTTCC
>VZRV01006242.1:528126-609847 GCA_013398115.1 Falcunculus frontatus | reverse complement strand
CTTCCTTCCTCTCTCCAAGCTTCCAACATCCCAATGCTTTCAGAAAGTTGGTGGCACTGGTTTTTGCCAAAAGAATAGACAGAAGCTATGATACCTGTCTAATCAGTGATTGTATTTACTTATTCATGAGATGGCAACTTAGGCACCTGTGATATAAGAGAATTTGAGAAATCTTACAGAGGCAGAAAAGTCAGCTCTCCCCACTGGAAATCCCCCTTGCACTGAGTACCAGGAGAGATTGGCCAAGCCTTCTGCTCTGGTGGTCACATGGCAGAAGGTGCAAGAGGTTTAGAGCCATGAGGCCAGTGTGACACAGCTCTGAGAACTGGGAGCACTGGTCCTGGTTTGCAGGACTTCTTCCCACACTAGGAATTGGAAGGTGGATGGCAAAATTAAGGAAGACACAGAGCTCTTGCCCTGTGCTCCCTGCTGGTTAACTACTTTGTTGTTACCTCATTTGTTTTGTGCTGTTTAGTGGGATGCTGACCAAGCTGCACAGGGAAACTGTCATTAATTATTAAGAAATTGTCTAATCCATCAGGACATCAGTACTGCTATAATGCTTCCCCTGAGGAGACCAAAAGAGCTTTGAGTAAGGAGTTGGAGGTGTTCCAGTGAGAACATGCAGCCCCAAAAACCAGCCTTACTTTTTAAGTTTGTTAAATGAAATTTCCAGATGTTTCCGTCCTTCTCAGCATTGCACACCAAAAAGGCACAGTGGTTATTTTTTAGAAAATGAAATTGGTTTTCTGGAAAACAAATATTGATGAAGGGACTCAGAGACAGGATCCTGAGGGACGAAGGGGCCCATGTCCTTTGGGCACTACCATGTCATTATATGAAATAATACAAAAGGTCTGACCAAGGACTACTTTATAGTCATAGTAACACATAACAGCCCTATTGAGCTTAAAGCTAGAATGAAATAAAATCCTCATTTCACTTCCAGGTGCGTCACAGACATGAAATATCACCCATTTACCTTGCTGTTGACCTATTTTCATCTGACTGATACATGACTAGGAGGATACCCAGGATCAATCTGAAGATAACAGGATTTTATTTACTCTATTGCAGTGTCTGACCTCAACTTTTAGGTGCTGAGTTTTGTTCCTCTGGGACATTAAGCCAGAGCCAAATATGCATCAGGTGTCAGAGATGGCAGAGATTGCCCACCCTGGTCACCCTCAGAGAGGACTTTGGGCAATTCCACTCCTCCTCTGCCAGTAATTCCTTACTGTGTGGCAAAGAATCCCAGAATAGTGCAGCACAGGAGGTTGTGTAGCTGGGTATGAATAAGCCCTAAATCTGTGTCTCTCAGTCCCGACACTCTGGGAGAAAGCATCTGATACTTCTCACTGGCATTTACTTGGTGGCTTGAAGCAGGGAAAACCTCAATAAAGTATTATCTATGAATCACTCGAATTTAAGAAGGGGTTTTCATTAAATGTCCTGTTTCCAACCTTTCTTCTCCCCTCTTCTATTAAAGTCATGAATTAGGATTGGAAGGCTCACGAGCTGCTGTCTGGAGTGATAAGGACACCTCCCTTCAGCTGATTAAAAGGCTTCTTTCCTAACCATGAGAGCATGTAAGACTGCAACAGGGCTCTTCATCCTTAAATGTGGTAGCTTCACTCTCCCTTTTTCCAGTTCCAGGTGCCTGTGATTCATCTTTAAGCTCTTGATAGCCAGGACTTTTCAGGATGCTCTGCATCCTGCTGACAGCTACAGCTGCAGATGGCTTTTCCTCTTGAGGCCAATGCTGTGCATCCCCTCTCTTCTTTAAAGATGTTTGTGACAGGATTGTGAGCCAGGGCTGGTCAGAAACTATTTTGGTGGAAAAAGCTGGTTCTTTGGGACCTTCACAGGAGCAGAAAAACCCAGTTTGTATAAAGCTTTTGTCAGACATTGGTTCTAAAGTTCTGTAAAATTAAATTTCTTTTTGAAATGATAAAGCATCTGTGCTTTAGGGGACTCACTGTCCCTTTGTGATCTTCAGAACAGCCTTAGATGATTTTAGTCTCCCTCAGGGTTTAATTTATATCCCAGACTTTGAAGAAAATACTGCTTGTATCATCATGGCATCAGCATTTGGTGAATAAATAAGTTTGTGAATAATATAGTAATCCTTGTCTACATTAAAAAATCTATGAATCCAGGTGAGAAGTTTGAATGTGGCAAATATTATCCTGACACAAGAAAGCAGCTTTCCAAAGGAAAACCATTTCTGAAGGGGTTTTGACTGCTCTGTGCTAACAGTGTGTGGTAAATTTACCAGTAATTAAATCCACTGCAATTTCACTAATTGTTTGATTAGGGGCAATTCTCTAGACATTCTAATGTGTCAGGTTTTCAATGACAGAGCTGACAGATTGGTCTCTTATTTTCCTTTTGCTATAAATCACGGAGTGTGACTTGCTAGGAAACTCGAAGTATGGAAATGAGACACAATGAAATGCAGAACCACAGGGGATTGGAGTGTTTACATTTCATTCTAAGCAATAAAGCAAAGGACAATATCTGAGGGAGGGAGTCCGTGTGTGCAAACGGTTCCCTCAGAGGCAAAATCAAGCCTTGCACAATTAAATTGAGGCACAATTACGTGGAACACAGAAATGTACATTTTTTTGTAAAAAAATAGTCCAAAACCCCCTGTTTGTTTCATCAGTAATAAAGAAGCGATAGCAAAAGGAGTGAAGGTAGAAGAGGTTACATTTGAGAGGGAAGGAAATGATGTGAACAGACCAGCTGTGACACACCAGAGGGAATGGGCCTGGATTCCACATATTTCCAGCATGAGAATGTCCTCAAGGATCTCTCATGCAGAAGAGAGGTTCATGCAAACAGAAATGGCCACTCCTGCCCTGGGATCAGGATCGGGATCAGGGGAATCTCTCCCTGGCCTGGGGATATAAAGGACATGATGGGGTTCCCTGTTAGGAGTCAGGGAAGAAGAGGTGTGGCTTTCAGTCCTTTGTCAGGAGATTGTGCCGTGGTGAGAGTTTGGGTCTCCTGTTTCAGCTAGATCCTTGTCTCTGCTCTGCTCTATAATCTGCTTTAACAAAATGCAAAGATCTTTGTTAAGAAAAAAACCACCCCCATCTTTCAAGAGCTGTTCTCATTCTCTCCAGGAAATCTGACATTGTCTAAGATTCTGGCCTGTTTTGTGCTCCCATCAATCAGCCCCTTTTCCTCATGAAATCCTGCCCTGTTTCTCCAGGTTCATGTCTTTTCATGAACCTCAAAGCATTGCCAGAGAGCCTTGATGGCTTTCAGCTCTTGGAATCGAACTGTGTCCTTTGTCCTGGCGTGTCGTTTGCATGCAGATCTGCTATTTAAAGGGAGCTGGAGCATCAGTTAAATGGATTACAGGGAGCTGGCAGATTCCAAGGGCTTTGTGAAAGATAGTCTTTCCTTGGCAGGCAGATTGTCCCTTGAAAAGGGAATTCCATCAAAGCTGAACTTCTCTGCATCTGAGAACCTCAGATCATTTATAAAATACATACATGCTTCATTTTTGCCAACAACATGGATGACTCTGATGAAAAGAAGTTGTTTCTCTTTACCACTCTTTTAATGTCCCATAAATTAGGAAAGAGCAGCAAATAAAATAAGAGGCCATTATCACTTATTATTCCATAACCTTTCCATTCAGACACAGCCTCTGAAAAACTAATTAAGGCACTAGTGGTGGCTAATGCATGCACTCCAAATAATGCACACTCAGGCTCTATTTCCAGCAAGAGGTTCATTAACATTACACACCAACAAATGAATTCAGTCTGGGGCAGTGCCTCCTGATTAAACTTTCCACAGCCCACTTAACTGGAGCTTTGGTGTGTGTTTGACAGACACTTTAAACTCCCTGGAGACTCTCTGCTCTCCCCTTTTCATTCCAGCCCCTTCCAAAGGCCAGATTCTGGCTGCTCTCAGCTTGATTAGTGACTTGCTCATTCCGTGGAGTTTAAGTGAGATGAACTGCAGGGCTGAATGTTGTCCCATCTGGGGAGAGGGAACGGAATGGGATCAAAATGGTGATGATGATAACAAAAGGGTAATTTTTAAGTTTCCCTTCACAGTCACAGCTCAAAAAATGGGTTTCAGGTAAGACCCTAGGCTGAGATTCAAGAAATGGGTCAGCCTTAAGTTTAAACCTTAAGCTGTAAAATAGTGACGGGACAAGGGAGAATGGCTTTAAAGTGGAAGAGAGTAGGTTTAGATTAGATATTAATAAGGAATATTAGGAAAAAAGTCTTCCCTGTGAGGGCGGTGAGGCCCTGGCACAGGGTGCCCAGAGAAGCTGTGGCTGCCCCATCCCTGGAAGTGTCCAAGGCCAGGTTGGACGGGGCTTGGAGCAACCTGGGATAGTGGAAGGTGTCCCTGTCCATGGACAAGGGGTGGCACTGGGTAAGCTTTAAGGTCCCTTCTAACCCAAACCATTCTGTTGTTCTGTGAAACTCGAGGGAGATTGCAATCCCTGTTTCCCTACCTTGTCTATTCACAAAATTACTGCAATAACTCTTTAGGAAGAGTCATTTTACTCTCTGCCTTCAGCTTCCAACGTGTTTTCAGCAGGTCCTGCCTCTCAGCAAGAGATGTGCAGTGACTGTCACAGAGAGACTTACACAGGGAATTCAGGAAAGGTGCAAATTGACCAAGTTACACCACTTTGTGCCATGAGAAGCAGAAGAATGGACAGCCAATCCTTGGAGTCTCTGACAGATGGGGATGGCAGGTTGGACCGTCCCCATCTCACGGGGATGACAAGTTGTAGAAACCCAGTCAAGCAGTCAGCCAAAAATCCTGCAGATGAAGCTGCTGGAATCACCAGCAGGTGTTGGGAAGCGGAACCAGCTGAAGTGGCTGCCAGACACCCACACTGAGCAGGATGGGGATCCCTCTGCTCATCGCGTGGGTTTGATTGAAATGAGATTCAAACATGACTTTTTTTTCTTACAGGTGGCAGCTCTATGCAAATTTGAAAGTGAGAGTTGATAAATACACACTTAGGCATTGCTTTTATCATCCATTTTGATTTTTATGTCAGTGTTTTATGCATTTCCTCGGAAAAGTGATGAAATAAATACTGTGTTAATAATTAATGGACTGGCTAATTGAATTGCTGCCCTTTTCACTTGTGTGATCAGCCGGTATTCACAGCTTTTTAGAGTTTTTTTCCATTAGGATGAGAAGTGGTTGATGTCTGCCTTGGATCTTCTTTGCTATGAATTTATGAGGAATATACACAAACTTTCAGTGAGCATTGCAGAAGCACAGCAGGCAGTTCCCTTGATGAGAACATCCTTGTCTGGACCTCCTGCGTGTGCTCCCTCCAGAGAGATCTGCTTTTATGCCTGCTCTTGAGGAATCACAGAAACCCAGGGAGTGTGAGAGAGCCCTGCTTCATCCAGTGACCCTGTGCAATATGACAACAAGGTGAGAAGTGGCAGTAGCAAGAGGTTTTTTTGAGGTACATTTCGTTAAACCGGGCTTTGTAACAAGCACAGGGCGCTACCTCTGGCAAAACATGATCATGTTTAAAAGCAGAGAAGCTCCTGCAGCCCCTCAGACTGGGAATTTCTGTGTGCTCCAGAGAATTGATGTGTTACCTGGAGCCATCTGAGCTGTCTGAAAGGTCTTGATGGCACCATTCATGAAGCTCCATGGTACAGGAGCACTGAGTCCATGCTGAGCCTTCATGGTCAAGCAGAAAATCCTTAGAAATCATCAACAACTCCATATATAGTATAAAAAACTCCCTTGAGTAATAGGAAAGGCATTTGGTGAGGCTGAATCAGTAGAGAAAATACTTTCTGTTACTCTTACCTTTGTCTTTCAGATATACACAGTGTACAGTATTTCCTCACAATCCCATCAGCTTCGATGTCGTGCTCTGTTTTCTGGTGAGGGTGTTTGGATGGATGGACTCCAACACACACACAAACACACATCTGCATGTTCTCAGTGCCACAGCTGGACAGGACGAGATCCACACCTCCCTTCTGGCAGTGTCATGGGATCATCTGGCTCTGAGATGTCCCATTTTACCCTGTGTGCTCCCTGGCACCAAGGTGACGTGCTCTGTGTCCTGAGCTGGGTGTGCATGGACGAGTCAGTGAATTAATTTGGCCTGAGACAGCTCAGATGGCAAAAATCCTTGACTTCTCTGCCAAGAAAACTGCAAATGTGCTTCAGCTGAGTCTGTCGATGTGAGAGGAGCAGAGGGTTGCCCAGTCAGCCAGAAGATGAATTTGTGCTTGTTCTGTCAACTGCTGGAGATTGGAATGTCAATATTGAGCCTAATAAACTTCTAGTTTCTAGAACATTAGCTGTGCTGAGATCATGTTTAATAACAATCTGGCCTACCCCAGGTCAGGCAATGATCTGCAGCGCTGTCTCTGGGCTGGTGGTGTTGCCAATACTTTGGTTTCTCAGGTCTGCTTAGGTGTGTGATTCACCCAAATTAAATTGTGGCCCTGGGCGGCTTCGCTCTCAAACCTTCCGTGTGCAAAGCAAAAGAGATAATTTAAAAGAAAAGCTGGGGTCTAGAGACTGAGAGATTAATGTATTTTCTTAGATTTCTCCAGAGAAACTGAAGCAGAGGGCAGGTGCTGAACGAACACAAGCAAATATCCTCACAAGGAGTGTGTGACCCCACAAATTTGATGGTTGGCCCCTACGAAAGGGCCGATAAAACCTCTGCGAGTAATCAGGCGTTTAAAAGACCAGAAGCTAAAAGTCTTAGATCCCTCTGTGGTGCAGACAACTGCTTCCCATCCAGCTTGCAAGGCAGTGGGAAGTGCAGGGAGCCCTGATGGATGTCTGGGTACCAAAATGCCTTAATTACACTGCCTTCCCCAGAGTTCATCTTCGTGATGTATACGAAGTGCAAGGAAAATATTTAATGCAGAGATTTCTTTCCTTTGTTTTTGTCTTGGCTGGATTAATTAAAGATGTCATTGATCCTGACAGGACTGCCTTGGGGTAGTATGGCTGATGCTGTGCTTGCTACAAATAGCTGGTGATGAGGGTAGACACAGGGATTTTTCTGTGCTGTATTATTCCATTGGAGTCCACTTGAGTTCCTTTGGAACAACATTTCTCTCTAGAATTATTGCATTCTCCCTCTATTTATTGGTAATGTGTGGTAACTTATTCCCTGACATGGGAAATGAAATTGGTTGCTGGTGACTGCAGGGTTTCTGTTTGAATATACTTTAAATCACAGAATCACAGGCTGGTTTGGTTTGGAAGGGACTTTAAATTTCCTCTCATTTCATCCTCCTGCTGTGAGCAGGGACACCTTCCACCAGACCAGGTTGCTCCAAGCCCCATCCAACTGGTTTTGAACACTTCAAGGGATGGGTAATCAACAAATGTAAAGCAATAATTTAAAGAGAGAATGGGAAACACTTCCCACCCAGATACCTGAGTGCTGGTGAATTAGAATAGTGCTCATCTTGCAGATATCACAAAGAAGTTCCTAAAGATTTCTTATCAAAGCCAGGATTCAGTTGTCAAATGCTGGCAGACTGGAGCTTGCAAAGATGAGGAAGGGTGGAATAAATGGATTTGTGGGCAGAGGGCAGGTGACAGGGTCAGAAGCACAGGACAGATCCATTTCTTCTAGAGCCCTGCAATTTATCCTGTGACTGTCATTTCCATTTAGAGGGTCTGGATTGACTTGGTGACCCAGAGGTGAGTGATGGGCGTGGAGCACCGGTCTTGGTTCTAATAAGGCTGCAGCCATGGCACTGCTCGGGTGCCTTAGAGGCACAAATGCATTTATCACTGTAGTACTGGTTGGGCAACAACACCAAGATTTTTCTTATTTTATTTATTTTGGAGACATCAGGAGAATAAATATGATGTTACAGGTCCTGCAGAGCAGGAACTAAAGCATATTCTTCTCACTCCCAGTCTAATATCTTGACCACAAGACTCACTTATCAGGTGGCATCCTAAAAACCTGTTCTGTGTAATCTATTCCTCCAGGGACTTCTGAATACATAATAGATACCTGCTAAAAATAAATCTGCAGAAGATAGAGTTTAACAAGTTTTTCACTACTTCTCCAAGAGTGTGATCATTTTTAAATCAGCTGTGCCCTGTTTTCTGTATTATAAATTATTGTCTTTGATAGAAAAATCTCAGTTGTACATTGGCTTCTCCTCTACATCCATTTATGCTTGATACCTCTCTAAATCAGTGATGGCTAAATTACAGGCGATTCATGGACAGTAATCAGTGCTAAATCAAGTTTGATTCCTCTGTTGAGAAGCTTGGATGACAGAAATAAGGTGCCTGAAACTTTAAACCTTTCCCAGGAAACTCCTTGTTCTTCCTATAACCCCACAAATGCTTTTCTGTTATCAGGGACAGAACTTCTAAATCAGCCTGTTTCCAAAGATATCTCCATGAGTAGTTATTTGTTTGGTGGTGTATAGTTTCAGGAAAGAAGAAAAGAAGAAGAGCTGTTTGTTTGGTCTTAATTTCTGTGGCAATACTTCTTTTCCCCACACTTCTGAATTCCCTTAATTGTTCCTTTCTTCCTTTCCTGCCATGTTCACGCTGTGCACACCACTCCCTGAGCCACACTAGGCTTCTAACAAGAACTAGGAAATGTAATTATTCCCACTCTCTTTGTTTTCATTACGTCTGGATTAATAGTCTTCCTTTTCCCAACAACCTCTGCTGACAGGGAGCCATTATCATATGATGCACATAGTCTGAGTACAAATTCAGGTTAATACCCCAGGATGCTGTGTAATGCACTGTCCTGCTGCTGAGCTTAATCTAATCCAACGTGATGGAGGAGGCACCACAGCACAACTCAGTGTTTCAGAGCAGGATGCATCATCTTGCCAAATTTTGCGGAGGGCTGGCTCAAAAACTCTCATCCTGCACCAAAATCTCCCACTCCAGTGTACAGGGCAGTGGCGGCTGCTTGTTTCAGTGCCACCCTGGCCTCTCTTGACCATCTCTGAGGAGAGCAGTGAGGGAAGAAAGCCTGTCAGAGGAGCGTCCTAAAAATACCACCAATCCAGCCCCCTGCCACTCAGCTCCATAAGCTTTTCTCCTTATATCTTCTATATGAAAATGGGCGCAGGGTCAGAGGGAGCAGAGGGCACGGAGGATGCCAGCAGAGGATAGGGAACAAGGGAGATCCTGTGGCCGTATGCAACCATCCAAAAAAGATTAAATTAGAGGTGTGAGCACAGCGCCTTCTTGGTTCCTGCCAAGGAGTTTAATTAAAGTCACTTGCTGTAGCTGAGTGACCCACTTTCACTCACAGCTATCACATCTGATGTGATGTTTTAGGAGATGGGCTACAAGAACAGAACAGCATTTCCATCTTTCTGTCTTTTTTTTTTCCTTTCTAAGCAGAGGAAATGACAAACTCACTCTGCAGGCAGGAGAGGATGATGAACTTTTTATGTTGTAGTTGTGGTAAAAACCACTGACACGTGACATGGCTCGTCTGGGTCCCAGGTCTGTCAATAGCTCCTCCAATCCCATGATCCCTTTTTCTCTAGGGATAAAGTTTAGGTGGAGAGACAACTCTATATGGAAAATTTGAGCAGTTTCCTTTGCTGCTGTCTTCTATCCTCACGTGTCCCAGTGAATTTAGAATTGCAGAGTCTGTGTT
Organism: Falcunculus frontatus; assembly: GCA_013398115.1. Classification (NCBI taxonomy): domain Eukaryota; kingdom Metazoa; phylum Chordata; class Aves; order Passeriformes; genus Falcunculus; species Falcunculus frontatus. The sequence goes on along the minus strand of VZRV01006242.1, from coordinate 600,198 downwards.
GCTCAGCACTGCACAGTCTTATCTCTGCCTGGGACAGATTTTGCATGACCCTGGACTCCCCATCGTGCTCACTGTAATGTATTCCCAGGTTCTGGCAATTTTCTGCTCCCTGCAGGTCATTACTGCAATGGCACCATTACACACCTCTAGGGGAAATTCCTACATCTGCCCTGGATCTGCTGAGAGATAAACCAGTGAAAAATGATGCACAGAGTGCTGGAAATTGTTCCAGTCATACTCCAGGAGTCATACAGATTGTCATCTTTAACCCTGCTATTTCTCCTAAGAGTAAGGCCGTACTCTGAGCCAGAGGAAACAGCAAGGTAGAAATAATTTGGCTGGTTATTTTTTTATTGTAATGGAGGGGTTTTATTCTCTCCCAATGCAGTTACAGCTGCTGTTTGATTCATTGGACCTTGGTGTAACTCCCTTTGGCAAACTGTGCACTGAGACCCAGAGCTACCACCTGCACATCAGCAGGAAGCTCCACTTTTCTTTCCACAAAGACACAGATTTATGACAGCTGCTGCCTTCCCTTCATTTCTATAGCAGAGTTAATTTAGATTTATCATCCAATTCAAATCCAGGGAAAGTTCCAGTCCCCGGCAGCCCCCACAACCATTCATTTTGTAGCAACAATAACTCTGTCTAAACAATAGAATCTTGCTTGTGAAGACTCAATAAAAGTTATGCTGATACTTGAGAAAAAAAGTTGCTTATCTTCAACCCATGAAAGGAGTAAACTCCTGTCACAGTGATGAGCCCAAAATGACGCTTTAGAACTGATGCTCCCAAATCTACTGGATTTTGGCCAAAGTGGAAACCAAATGTGGGCAAGGGGTGTCCAAGTTAGAGCAACATCAAACCCAGAGGGACTTGGCTTTGCTGTTGTCTAGAGGTGCTGCAGTAAACTAAGTAATACCTGGGAGAAAGAACTTCTACCATAACAGCGACATTTTGCCATTTTTTTCTCATTAATGGGATGTGACAGGACTGAAATATCACACGTCCATGGCTTGGATGCATTTCAGTCTCTGATCTCAAAGGCACCAGTAGTGCTTCCACCTCAGAGGCAGACTCCAGTTCTACACTGAATAGAACCAACCCAAACCCCAGAAAACTGCCCACTGCTAGAATAAAACACCTTCCCCAGGAGCAGGAAAGGAGAAAGAGAGCCTGGCCATTTAGCCAAAAGATCAGACAAAGAAAGATGCTGAGAAAAGATATGATGACTCAGAGAGATTTCATTTCTTCCAAAGAACGTTTTGGCTTGACCTCTTCTCTCATTAACATAATTTCCCACATTTCTGCCCTTGCTGTACATCTTATATCCTGCCATTGCTGAAAAGAGAGGCTGGAGAGACTGAAAAACATTAAAATCACAGCTATGTACCAATTCATCTTTTCCCTCCAGTCCTTCTTCCAAAAGAGAGCAGTAAGAGGCATCCTAATCCAAGAAAACCCTCCTTCCAGCTGCCCCCAACAGCTGCTGGGAGCAAATGTTTCATCCCTGCAGCGGGTGGATTGCTAATTGCTTCCCTGCCCTCCACCCTCCCCCGGGATTGCCCAGTGCCTCCAATTCTCATCAGAAGCAACAAATGATTGGCAGAGAGCTCAAGGCTTCAGCAGCTCCTGCTGGGGATGTCACTACAAATCTGGGAGAGGCAGGAACACAGGGAGACAAGCCTGGGAGAGGATAGAAACTGCAAAGGGCAGCCCATTGCTGTAACACAGCTTTGGCCAAGCTGCATCTTTTCACAGATATTCCTGAGCTGAAGAAAGTGCCTTTCACTGTGCTCAGAAATCAATTTTTGCTTTGTGTCCGTGTTGTTTAATCAATATAATAAAAGCAGAAGTAGCTAGGGGTGCTACTTTGATATAATAGCACTTGGCAATCACAGACCTAAGGTAAATAAATATAATTTGCAGTAAGTCCCTGTGCGTACGAACGTAATCTTGCCATTTGCTCTCATATTTAAAGCCTGATCTGTAAGACAGGTCGTAGAATCATTAAGGTTGGAAAATACCTATAAGATCATCGAGTCCCACCATCTGCAATAGGAGAATCGATTTCAAAGGCTCTTGAAACAGGCTTTGTGAAGCTCACGTGGTTCCACATGAGAGATTAATAACACTAAGAGAGGTTTTATCACAGTCAGATTATCAGCAAGACATGACAGAAACTATTTGGGTCATTGGGAATGAAGAGGCTGTGAGAGCCAAAGATATACGTGAAAACCAATAAATATTAGGGGCTGCCTTTTCTAATTAGGATTCAGAGAATTTAACAAATGGAATTCCTTGCACGAAATTCTTGGCCAAAACAAGATCCTGTAGGTATTGAGTGCCAGGGGTTTCATGCATACGTTTATTTCTAGGCATGAGAAAGGGTAGGTGCAGGTCGGTGATGCATAAACCAAGCTGAGTGGCAGCAAAGGGCTTGGTCCTTTCTGTACCAAACTGTGCCCTTTTGTTCCTCATGAAAGAGCAGCAGCTGAGGGATCTTTGAAGGTCCAGTGTTGTAGAGGAGCTGAAATAACCAACCCTGGAGGCTGTCAGAGCATGATGGAAGAGCAGTGTCAGGAGGGTTTAAGATCCTTCCAACTCTTAGGAGACTCTGATTATCAAGACAGCCAAGACCACGGATATTGTGGCACAGCTGGCAACTTTCTCTTGCATGGCCAAGATGAAAACTCCATTTGTGCCCATCAGGTCATGCAAATACTCGGTCAGTTCTCTCAGGATTGAGCAGAAAGCAGATTTCAACTGAACAGACAAACCTCTGACACGACATTTCTGTAGATAAAACACGGGCTAATTTCATGCTGGGGTGATCTGTTCCCATCTACCTGAGCTTGTTTTGAAACGGGTTTTATGTCTTCTTTCAGCAGATAATTACCCTAACATACTACAGTTATGTCATTCTCTGTTATTTCCTGCTTCTTTTTTCTTAAAAAAAAATAAAAGTGAACTTAGTTCATCCTTTTCCTTTAAGCATATGGCTCCTGACACATATAAATCAATATACTTAATAGAAAATATGCTTCTGGAAGGGATTTATAGAAGTAGAAAGACCCGTCATGAAACATGCACAGAGCATCTATAATAGAATTATATCATGTGAGTCTATTTGGAAACAATTTGTCATCTTGGGACAAAGCTACAGCCAGGAAGGAATATTACACGAGAGCTTTCTCTTTGCACAACATATTGCTGCTAGCCTGACTGAAAACCACAAACTAAGAAACCTTTTAGTTTATTTAAGTGCCAGATGCCTGATTTAAGGCAAGCTGGGCCTGATCCCAAAGCCTATCAGAGATGATAGGAAATCATCCTTTGAATTCAGCTGGCTCTGGCCCAGAATTACAAGCTGGTCTCTTACAGGCACATTTGTACCGCAGTCAGTGCCACTGACCAGGGGTATTTATGTATTCCAAGTGCTTTCCTTACAGTCTGGATGTGGAGTTTAGGCTGTGCTTACTAACAGTTGCTGGAAATCGTAAATAAAGGCTCCTTGAGTGTTTGGCCTCAGTTTTCAGTACAAACTCGTGGCAGTGGTGCTATTTTGAGGCTGCCACTTCTGAATTCATATGCTTGGAGTGGTGTGGGAAAAGGGGCTCATTATGAAATTTCATGTTACAAAATCGCATTTTCACTGTCATTTGGTCCCAGCCTGTGATGGAAACTTCAGAAAGAGAGAACAGAGAGGGAAAACGCCAAAACAACTGGGTGGTGTGTAGGCAGCAGGACTACTCAGAGACTCATAGAATGGTTTGGGTTGGAAAGGACCTTAAAATTCATCTGCCATGGACAGGGACACCTTCCACTATCCCAGGTTGCTCCAAGCCCCGTCCAACCCAGCCTTGGACATTTCCAGGGGTGGAGCAGGGAGTACATAATGGAGCTGAGTGATAAATAAGCAATGAAAAAGCAGACCTACAGACAGAACTGGGTAAACAGAAAAGGTGATCATTTCCCTGGGTTGGCTTTTCAGTAACAGATTCTTTCCTCGTGTTTTTTTAATCCTCACTTTTCTAAACCCTGATGTTAGGACACGTTCTCCTTCCAGCCACATCAACATTTATCTGTGTGACTATAATGAGGCAGGTTTTTAACCGGCTGGATGTTTTTGTCCACCTTCATTTAAGCTGCCCTCTGGCATCCCAGGATCCACTGATGCTGCCCTGAAAACTGGTGCTTTGATGTTTTGGACACAGCTGGAATAGCAGGGGGAGGCTTTTGTGTGTGACTGCGTTTGTGTGTCTGGAGCCTGCTGAAGAGAAGGAACAGAGCTGATAACGGATGCTCACAATTAAATCCAGGCCACATAATAAAATCAGGTGAAGAATAGACCTTTGCCCCAGAGCTTTAATTCTTGTTGGCAAAGAAGAGAGGGCGTTAATGCAATTTCATGTACTGCTACCTTGACTCACTTCTCTTCCTCACCAACAAATACACTCAATGTTTGTGCACATCACAGTTTAGATTCTGGCGAAATTAACTACAAATACTTGTTCTTCTGTGTATAAACTCCAACTTTGGAAGCCTGGCTTTACATCTGAGCTCTCTGAGAGTTGCTTTGGCTGTTGTAGCTACATCTCAAGGAAATCCTAGCAAAACTCAGAGTAGGAAGGAATAGGCAAAGTCCCATAAAATTATTTTTCAGAGTGAGATCTTGGAGGGGACCAGGCCTCTGCTTCACTGTGGAGGAAGAACAAATCTGCACAGATTTCCTTGCCATCAGTTTGTGAGACAATATATTACTATTTCCAATGTCACCATCTTCCAGTGGTGATGGTTGTAGGTTGGGCTGCTTTGAGGGCTATAAGAAAAGCCACTGGGATATGCTTTGCTAACCAGTATTTGCCCGTGATGGTAAAAATTAGTGTGTGATTGTCCTTGATTGCACAGCACACATCATCTCATCAGCCACCTTCCTGCTCCTCCCAACCCCTCTGTGAGTGATGCTCTTTGGATTATTGCTCCTCTGGTCCTTCTGCTGCCAGCAGTTTCTGCATCACTTTGTGGATGTGGTGTGTTTATGTTAATGCTTATATTTCTATCTCCTTCTTCTTCTGCCAAGGTATCTTCCTATTTAGTGAAAAACACCACATTACAGCTAAAAAACAAGTATTGAGAATATTATCATTCCAGCACAGGAATAGGAATTTCTACTAATCCAAACCAGGATACAGCATCCAAACAGTTGGATTGACACAGCTCTGCTGCATGTGGTATTGAGTTGCAAATGAATCAGAACATATTCTCTATCCAAAGGTGGACAGATGTACGACTTTGATAGAAGGCCATGGACATTGGCTCCTCCAGATTTTAAAATGCTGCCAAGGAGGCAGGAATGGCACAGATCTGAGCTGGGCTGCAGCTCTGCCTCACACAGTGCAGTCAGGGGGAATTTCAGCTATTTGGGGTTTACAGGGTGAAGGAGAAAGAGTCTGTGTCTGTGACTGCCACTGGAAATGCATACTGTAGGACAGAAGGGCTTTTTATTTCCTGTACAAATTGGCTCAGTTCCACTTTCCTAAGTAAACAACCAGCTACAGAATTAGCTACACTGCTAAACGAAAACATGAGTTGAAAGAGAGCAGTGTATAGTAATTGAACAGGAAGAAAGGAAATATATGTGTAGCAGACCTGAAAAGGAGACAGAGAGCTAATTAAATGTAGTACAATTAATTTCACACAATGTCCTTCACATGCAGCATCATAAAATGTTTTGCTGGATCAGTGCACTGAGAATCAGCTGCGAGTCTGAAATCTTCCTGAAGTCAGAAACTTCTTACATCTCTTTTGCTCTGCCTTGTTATTGTCAGGCTGGTGCAGAGAGCTGCTGTGAGGGAAAAGCACCGTAGCTCATCAGTCCTTCCTGAGATAAAGGTGAAATTCCACCATGTCAAGCAAAGAATGAGAAAGTGGGAAGAGCAAAGAGACCGAAACTCTGAGTTGGGCAACAAATGATAAAGAACAATCTGCCACATGCCTTTGCAGGAATCCATGGGTATTTTTTTAAGTAATGCTTTCCATGATCTCACAGAATTCATGCCTGTGCCTCTACATGTGGGGCATGTTCCAGTGTGTGTGCAGGGAAGTGCTGCATGTTCTTTTTGGAGCTTTTTGGTGCTGAAGGTTGTAGGAGTGATATCCATGCTCCCTTTTCCAGATGTAATCCTTCCACTGTCAGATTTTGGCTGTGCTCAGCCAAGGACTACACCTGAGGGATGGCTGTAGGCCCTTTAATTAATTCTTGCTTTCAAGTGACAGCAACACACTCCCTGTATCAGTTTCCAAGAGTGTTATTTGGCACATGCAGGAAATTGAAGGGTCGTGAAAATAGCATAAATTTCATTATTGTTGGAGGAAAAATATTACAAGTGGAGCAAACTGAGAGTCACTGGAGAACGATGGGGCTGAAAGGGAGAAATGAAATATGCGAGCATTCCTTTAGGATACTGATATTTCTGTACTGGGGGTTTTACGCAAAAAGCAGAATTGGGAGCAATTTTGCTTCCTGCTCTGGCTCTAATCTTCACCAAACTTCCTGATTTTCTGCTATGAAAATGTGCAGCCAGTTTTTTCTGTGCTTGCAGCATGAGTCACAGCCACTGCTGGGAGCCGCCGTGCAGCCGAGAGCCCGACCAACACATGGAACAACACACCTCGAACACTCATGGGTCCAGTTCCTGTGCTCTCAAGATTTCCAGAGTCCAACCTGCTGCATCTCCTGTCCTTTTAACACATGGTGGAGATGCCCATGTCAGAGAGACAGATGTAGGCAGAAGTCTTCCCTTTGTCTGCGGAGAACTTTTCAGCCATCAATTCATTTGAGTCTCGCAAATGAAGGCAAGATTTTTCTTGGCTCTGGAAGAAGATTCCCTTGTTGGAATTACCCAGTACTTAGCTGCCTGTCTGTAGGAATAAATTAGAATAAAAAGGTAGGGCATTTTATTCATTCCCTCTCTTAGCAGGATGTCCCTCAGAAGGGAGGTGCACTCTGGTGTGTTTCTGCTCCCATCCTAATTTCTTCTTTGCTACCCGTGAGGGGACTAAGTGAATCATGAGGTGCTTTGGACGTCAGCTCCAACCTCCTGGGTCATCCTCTTTGCATGGGATGGAAGGAGGGCAAGCAGAGCTCTCCTGCCCACATCACAACCCGTGGCTTAGGCAGGTGTCCCTTTGCTCATCAGCGAGCTGGAGGTTGCTGCATTATATAGTTTTCACGATGGAAAAAAAGCACAATTATTATAAGGCACTGTTATCCCTGTCACATTCAATAAAATCAGTCTGGCTCTTGGGAAGTCCTGTGAGGAAGGCGTTGGGATGAAAATTCATGAGTGCAGGGTAAGAGACATCAGCAAATCAGACCTTCTGTCAGTCATTACCTTGCAGATACTTTTTTTAGGGCAGGAATGGGTAAACTGGGGTTATGGGATTGCTGTGTGATTTGCCAAGCAGCCCCAAATGCCCTCATGTAACGACTGGTGATGAAGGCAAGTTGTGTTAATGATCCTGGCACTGCAGTGAGCTGGGTGATGCAGCTGTGCAGCTCTGGCTGATGGTGGATGTTGACTTTGCTCACCAGGCCACATTGGCTCCTTGAAGAGAAGTGGCTCTCATAAAAGGGGAAACGTTTTAAAAGGCTCCAAAGCATGAGATCTGCAATGGATTCACATGAATGGGCAGCATCCTGAGAGGTGAACAAGAACAAGCACTACAGAAAAAAGAGATTATGACAAGAGCATTGGAGGGAGAGAAAGAGGCTCCTCTGCTTGAGCTGAGACTGCACCACTGAGGTGAGATCTCTGCTGTCAGCCAGGGAAAGCCAGAGGCTGCTGTGGTTGCTCTTAGTAGGGTCTCCACAGCTAATTTAATACTTCAAATTTGATACTCTCATTTAAGAAAGAGCAACTCACAGGGCTGTTGCTGCTGTCACAAAATGCTGTTGTCCTACCTGTGCTAAAGTTAGGAGAAATTAAAATGGTGACTTGATTTCTCCTGACATTAAAGCCCATCCTATTAATTACTGGAAAACCAAACCCTTTGCACTGCCGTGGCCACTTGACCATGTTTGCTGAGGTTACCCAGATGTTCATGATGAAGTTTTACCCTGTTTGTGAGGAGACTCCCTGGGAAAGGGGTGGATGGTTGTTGGGTTTCAGTGTGCAGCCTCGTTTGGAAATGCAGCACAACCAGGGAGCCCACGGTGATGTTTCCCAAAGCTGCTGAGCTGAGGAAGAGCTGATACTCTTGGTGTCTGATCTGTTCTTGGAACATTAAACCCAGACTGCTTCTGTCTGGGCCTTCAGATCTCCTGGGGCTTTTCTGAAGTGACAAAAAGCAAGTTGATTTTCTGGAAAAGTTTTTCTCAGGAAAAGCTTTATCCTACAAAATGTTGGCAGCTCTCCACCCTTACTCTCTTCAGGGTACGGGGGGAAACTTGCCTAGTAGCTGGCAGAGCAAAGCTCACGAGGGAATTTTAAAACATTGAAGTGCCTGTGATTCAGAGATGCTGCAGCAGCCATCTAATGCACATTTGTTTTGCATGGGAATTTTGCAAATGTAGCTGAATAATAACATTGTTTTGCCATCCTGCTTTTTCTGTTATGAGGTGTTTAGCATCTCCGATGCAGATTCCTGGGAATATATGTGTTTAAATTCAAACTTGACTCTTGGAGGGGAAGAACTAATTTTCTGCTCTTGTCTCAAGCCCAAGTGATGATGAATTGGCAGGACCTGCCTCTCAGATATTTTCATTTAGATCCTTTTTAGTATGTGATAGCAAATGGAATGTTGAAGATAGGCTAATCCTTGTCCTTGCTTTGCCAAGCATCAAACTGAAATAGCTGATGTCTTCCTGAGACACTTTGTCAGCATCTCGTGGGAAAATGGGAGCAAAAGGCTGCAGTCAACATTTCTGCAGCGTTGTTCCAAACAGGGTGGTTGATGTGTGAGCCCACAAAATGTGCAAACAAGGGGCTGTGACCACATTACCTCTTACCTGTCAAAGAGCTCAGCCCAGCCCCTGTTTCAGCAGGACGGCAGTGACACCAAGGGGACAAGGCTTGTCCTGTGTCAGCACCCAGCAGTTCCTACAGAGGAGTGGGCAAAACTGAGGAACTTCTCCAAAGAAGCCAGGCACTTGGGAGTAGAAATTTTTTTTTAATTGGTTTCCACCTGTCAGACTTGTCAGTGGTGAAACTGGATGTTTTCACAGAGAAAAAAATCCTTCCCCCTCATCCACCCCCACACGTCCTGCCTCCCCATGGCCCATCTCCAGCTCCAAAGTGACAGCTGAGCAGGTTTATTTCTGTCAGCAGGAGTGGAGGAGGCTGTGAGAAAAGGCATCCCACAGCTCTGGTTCCTAGCTGATATTTTGTGTCTGATCTCTGTTTGGGAATCATCTCCTTTGGGTGCTGTTGAGACTCTGCTGGGATCCATTCCCCACCCTTTAGGCTGATGTTGTTCCTGAGATGTGCAGCTGCTTTAACAACAGCCTGGCAGCTCTGCCCAGGACTGGGGTGATCTGACCCTCTTCAGGAAGCCCCAGGTGCCACGACATTGGCCTCTGGTACCAGGTCCCACAGGTGGCTGTGCGTGGGCTGAGCTTGGGCACAGAGGGACCACCTGGCACAGAGGGGCTGTGAGGGAGGGTTTGGAAACATAAACTGGGACTGCTCAAAGAGGAGGGTCCCTGGCACAAGCCCTGCCTCTTCCAATGGGAAGGAGCAACTGGAAAGTGTGGGTGAGGATCTTGCCACTGAGTGACAGGGAGAATTAGGGGAGAAAGGCAACACTTCTCTTCTGCTGGCAGTAGGAGCCGGAGGCAGAGCAGTGAACAACCCAGCCACAGCCACGTTGTGTACCCGTACTCCAAAGCTCACTCTGCAGGTGACTTCCCTGCTCATATCCCTTCCCTTACTGGAGCTAAAATATAGGAAAGACCTGGGTGGTGAAACCAAAATGAAAGAAGATCATGGTTTTGAGTTATGGGGAAAAAAAGGAAAGAAACTCCCCTTGTACACAATTGTCACCTGAGAGATTTCTGCTTCCACCGAATTCGCAGAATTCCCTGAGCCTTTGAGACAGAACGGATCAGTTCAGCATTGTGCCGTCTGACAACTGAGATGACAACATTATTGGTGTCCTCAGGTCAGGCCTGTCTTGTTGAATTAACAGCTCATAAGGCACAAGAAGTGCTGTTTCCCCTCTGTGAATCAGAACTGAGACATCACCTGCGCAAGTAATTGTATTAGTTTTGAATCAACAATGAAAACAAAGGACAAACAATTATCTACTTAAGTTCTTCATCCTTTTTGGTAACATCATTGCGCAGAATAATTGAATTACCGTTGTCTTCCCATTCATCATAGGGTTTATGAGACACCCTTTCTTCCTCTCCCTCTCCCTGTGCCACTGTGTGCATGAACACTGAGCAAATAGCCCAAAGGGCCTCTGGCTCTGCATCTAAGGGTGGGAGCCTGGATCAGAGATGTCCTGGTGTCCATCTGCTCTGTGGGGATGTCGACTGCAAGCTCCTGATGTGGCTTCAAAGGAAAAGTGACCCCCAGCCAAGGGGATGGGAGCCAAGAGGAGAAAATGTGGGAGGAAGGAAATGTTCATGCACCAGGTCACCTCTGGAGGTGTTACAGAGCTGATGCAGAACTGGAATTGGTCTTTTCAAAGTGCTGCTTAAAAAGGAGCTGGCTCTGCTTACTGAAGAGCTTTCCTTCAGGTGAAAGCCACATGTGATGCCTGCACAATCCTTGTGATGGGGCTGCATTATCCATGATATCCCAGATCTGGGGGTGCAATCCCAGTTTTGCCTGTCTCAGATTTGATTTCTCTGTACCTATGGAAATGTCGTGCATCAGAACACAGCCTTGCTCCCACCACGGCTCATGATTTATTTGAAATGAAATCCACTTTTCTGCACCACGGTTTTTCTGGGTACATCTTGTTACGAAGAGGTCTCCGTGTTTGACTTTTGAAGCATTAGACTCTCCAGTAGGACAGAACAGTTGAAGGGAAAATAAGGGCTCCTAGCTATGAATATTTATGGCTAGAGTTGAATTGTGTTTTAGATTGCAATTCATTATTGCTGGGAGAACAGTAGATAGAAGGCAATATTCAATTTATTAAAATGTTTTCTCTTTTGTGCCTTGATCAGTGAACAAATTTATTTAAAAATTGTGTAGTTCAAGTCTCAGTATTAAAATTTTTTTAGAGTTACAGACTTACTAAAGAAAACAAAGCAAGGAACAAAGCTGTCCACAATGCCAATAACCCAGAAATATTTCTGCTCACAAACAGTAAAAATGTAGAGTTGACCCAAGCTATTTTAAAGAGCAGATACTTTGATATGAGCAGAAACACAAATTATCCTCAATTTAAACATTCATGAGGTGGAACCACAGCTGCTCAAGTGAAACTTACTTGTTAATCCTAAGTGAAAGGAGCTGGTTGGAAAGATGTGAATATTTGCACTGGACATGAAATCAATCAAACCAAACACACTCGTTTTAAGGGTCTGTGACTGACCATTTTTCCCAAATTTAATATTTGGAGAGTAGGGACAACTTTGAAAACATCTGTGATTGAAAATAAGGATGTGGGAAGGTGGGTACTGGTAAAGATGCAGATTAACATGCTCTGGAGCTGTATCTGGCAGCAGGAAATCCTGAAAACCTTCCCAGATTTGGGTATTTATCTCTCTCCTGGCTATATCACGTCTCCCTTTCTCCTGCGAGCCAGGTGAGTGTCCCATTCCTCAGCCTCTGCACCATCAGCTCCAATCTTCTTTCTCCCTCTGACTTCCCAAGTGTCTCAGCAGCCCTCACAGAGTTGGGTAGCTACAGGGAAGACTCTAAAGACAGGAGATTTTCTTAGGTGCTCTGAGGAGCTACTACCAAACTGAATTGAAGTAAATTTCATCTGAGCAGAAGGGAAAATGTCCTCAGTTGCACTTCAGAATAATTGCTCTACAAGAGAGTTGAGAACAGCTAAAAAATACAGAACTCTGGCCAAAAAGAGACAGTGATTGTGGGAACAGGCATTTGCTGGGAGATGTGAGCAAAGTTAACTCTTTGTTTCTCTGCTTTACTCTGATGCTTGGTGAGGGGATGATTTACTGAGCAGGTTGACAGGGCTGTATCTGTGCCCTTGCTTCATCCCACTGCAGCAGGTGATCACCTGACCAGCCCCATTTCCCCTCATTTCCATCACAATCCTATTCTGTATTTCTCTGTGCTCAGTTAAAAACCTTCCTGAGAAATTCGATTTGTGCATCACAAGAAATAGGCTCAATTTCAAATAAATATGCCTTACCCTCAGTTTTAAAAAATTTTCACCCCAGCAAAACATCTTTCCCATCACATCATCTGATTCATTATTTCATTTTGGTCCTACAGCTCCTAATTCTCCAGTACTCTGCTGACAACCTCTAAGGAAGTCTGTTGGGTTCATCAAAGTCTTGCTGTGACTCACGGCCCCTTCTCACAGAAAACAGGCTTTTCCTCTTGATGAAGACAACCAATCTTCAAACCCTATGGTGCCTTCTGGAGAGATGGATATGAAACACTGGCAGATCTTGAGCCCTGGAGCCAATCTCCCAGGAAAATGAATAGCACAGGGGGACGAATTGTCATAAACAAGTGGAAGTGAGATTTTGGTTGAAGAAAAAAGCTTTTGACTGATCTGTGAAGATGCAAAAATCAGACAGGAGCAGAATGTGTTCTCTTGTTTTTTCCCCTTTTCCATTTTCTAGTGTTTTTTGTTGCACGCTGATGTTCTAACACAACTGTGCTCTCCCTGGAAAAAGCCTGCGAATCCTTTTGATGACATGGTGTATATAGAAACACAGAGAGCAAATAGAATTGTCACTGCACACTGATGGCACCCACACTTTCTGAAGAGTTTTGAAATCCTTTGTACCTTTTATCCTACACCATAGGCTGATATGGCACAATCTCCCTCAAAGCTGAGCATTGAAAATTCCGTGGTTTTGGGCTGGGGGGAAACCAAAGTGAGACCTGCTCTCTGCAGAAACCTTTTCTGCCTCTATCTCCCTGTACAGAGGTTCATTAATTTTGCATTTTCCTTCCAGACTGAGGAGTGGAGCAGAAATAGTCCTCCCCCAATTTTTATTTTAATATTCATCTCTGGGCAGCTTTGGCTTTCCTGTTCACCACAAGTATAAAGATGCCACTCACACACTGACTCTTCGTTAAGCTTATTGATGAAATGTTCTCCCAGTAGAATCTTCCCCAAGGATCAGATGATAACAACGTGGTTGATCTCCCAGAGATCATATCACCCTAGGGCAAGGGGAGAGGAATTTTTACCATGCAGCCATTCCAAGACAAAGACATTGCTCTTCAAGGCTCTTCATGACAATGTTCTTCACAGCCTGGTTGGATGGGGCTTGGAGCAACCTGATTTAGTGGAAGATGTCCCTGCCTGTGGCAGAAGATTGGAATGTGATGATTTTTAAGGTCCCTTCCAACCCAAACCATTCTGTGATTCAGTCATGAGGAGCTGATTGTACTGGTGTATCAACAGAGTGAGACTGGCAGCATGGCAGAATGTATTTTTCCCTGTCTTCTAAATTCCATGAAAACTTATTAAGATACAAAGTGAAATCTTCAAGTGAATGCCAGTGAGCCCCTAATGATGAACAACATATTAAAAAGCACTGAGCCATGTTGTGATAACAGCTCTCCCCCCTTGCCATTGTAATATATACAATAAGCAAGGGATATTGTCCTGTATTCAATAAAAATCAGCACCAGAGTCTTTTTCCCTTCCAGACACAATCTATGAACTCTGATTTCTGTTTTAATCTGATCAGCACCTCTGGCATTTAAGACTGGAGCTGTGAACAGAACGAACAGCTTCATTTTCCCCTGCTAAATGATATTTTTTAAAAAAGCCTCAGAAAAGAGAAACAAACAGAGCTAGATTGGGTCACCTACAAACACGAACTGGGTTTCTTTGCAGATGCAAACAGGTTTATACCAGTTGTGCAGGTGGGCATTCATAAAGGCTCAGAAATGCTCCACAAATTTGTATTTCCTTTCACCTCAAAAGCCTACAGGCTTGTGTTTTCAAGTTTTTCTAGATCAGCCTCCTGAAGGGTGCTCACTTCTCTGGGCAAGAGGATTAACCAGTGTGGCTGCCTTGCTGTGGTGTCACTGGTAACCAGCTTTAAAATCCCTGTACCATTTGCTTGCTCTGGTCTGGCTCAACCCCAGAGGAAGGAGAGGGATTAAGTCTCCTTAAGAAAAGAAAACACCAACCGTGACATAAGGCATTTTCCTGGACTGGTCACGAAAAATGTTATTTCATGCTTGTGTTGATGGTAAAGAGAAATTAATCTTATTCCGGTTGCCAGTCTGAAGGAAGACAAAAAAATGATTTATTGCAGTAATGTGAAACTTTGTAAGAATTCATGCTCTGTGTGGGAGCTGTACTAATAATGCTGTTGGCAGTCATAGCTGCTTTTCAGTTGGACAGAAGAACTAAAACATCGAAAATGTCAGGTGTCAAAGATTTCGTTACAGCTCCCTGTGGCACTGCTAAGGTCACTCCCATTTAGTGGAGTTTGTTGCTGTTTGGGTGTTTTTTAAATTCAGCACACAATGCTTCACCTTCTCCTGCAATCTGCACGGAGCAGACACCAAGGATAACAGCACCGTCAAGAACACTCTGAAAGCTGCCAAGTGCTGTGACAAGGTTGTTGCTGTTGCTGACAACCAGAGACAAGCTGCTTTTTAATGGCTGAATGTTGGCATGTTTTGCTAATATGTGTCTTGGAATGGAGGCTTAATATAGCTCATGAGCTACCTGCTTATGCTGATTGAAAGGAAAGATGAAAGAGAGTTGACTGCTGGAAACACTGGGGTTTGAGACTTTGGTCTACAAGATTTCATTGCAGCCCTTGGGTGAATCCCAGAAGTTCCTGTGATGGAAATCCATCACTAAAACAAGAGCTCCATTGCAGTGAGAAAGGTTTGGGGTGTGCTGGGTTGTTGGAAATGTTCTAATGCTCTTAAATCTTGGTAACAATGGCTACTACATCTCCATTATGTTTGTGAATTTTTGGGGTGCTGGCAAGATCTAAATCTACCCTCCTTCACCTTAAAGCCATTCCCCCTCATCCTGCCACTCCAGGTTCTTGTAAAAACTCCCTCTCCAGCTCTCTTGAAACCTTCTTAGGTACTGAAAGGTGTTCTGAGGTCTCCCTGGAGCTTTCTTTTCCCCAGGCTGAACAACCCTGGGCAAAACATCATCCCTGCTGTGGCTGCAGCACCCACACATGCACTTACACACTCACTACAAATTTTTGGTCCTTCTCTTTCTCTTTCTTGGCTGGCTTGGCTGGTTTGTATCACCAGTGATATGGTGTTTAACTGACTTTGCTTCTTCTCTATTTAGATTAGATATTAGGAAGAAATTCTCTGGGGGTGGTGAGGCCCAGAGAAGCTGTGGCTGCCCCATCCCTGGAAGTGTCCAAGGCCAGGTTGGACGGGGATTGGAGCAACCTGGGCTAGTGGAAGGTGTCCCTGCCTGTGGCAGGGGGTGGAATAAGATGCTCTTTGAGATCCCTTCCAACTCAAACCATTCTGTGATTCCACGATTCTATGATCCTTTCCCAATGGCATTTGGCTGAGCGAGCCCAGGGCTGGGCTGGTAGCCCATGGATGCTGGGCTGGCTGCTCTGAGCTCCCCTGGCATGTTTTTGTTCCCAGTAAACAACCCCAGCAGCTTTGTTTGGCTGCCCTGCAGCACTCGGGCCATGTCTATGCATGTGCTTCTGGAGGGGTTTTGTACTTGAGTGCCCAAAATCACTTCAGGTTCTGCTTTGTGCTTCCCGGCCCACAGGAGACCTGGAATAATAACTGTGATGTGCTGCCTTATTGCTTAAATGCCCTCATGAATATGCTCCAACCTGATCTAGAGTTCAAACAAATTCAATAAGGCAGAGCAGGATTTAAAGATATTTTAAATAAATTAACTTCTGCATGGATGTTTATTAAGTTTTATGAAGCCATTTACTAAAACGTAACATTTTTTTTCGAAAGGTGCCTGAAATTTTCCCCTTGTGAACTATGGAAATTGCTTTTGTAATTGAAGTGAGAAATAAGGGCCAAGCTGAAAGCATCCCTCATAGCTCGAGGCACAGTCCTTGTGCCTTTCTAAAGGAAAAAGAGAATTATTTGACTCTCCACATCTTTTGTTTTCCTTCACATTTGCAGGGTGTGATGTGGTGCTCGATTGCATGACACCGGGTGGGAGGGTGGCTTGGGAGGAGTGGGAAGGCTCTGCTTCCCAGGATTTGGCTTCTTCCAGGAGCCAGCCCTGAGCTAGACAAGTCACGAGCAGACAGCAGCATTTTTCACTCCAGCTTGAACCCAGGCTGGATTTCTGCATAAGCCGTGGAGGCTCCACTGGGAGCACCGTGCCCAGCACAGAAACCTCCTGCAGCCAGGAAACAAGGATGCTGCCACGTGCTGTGGATTTTCACTGCTGAAGACATGAGCTGCAGACTGAAAATACACCTTTGAGCAGAGCAGGGCAGAATACCAAATAAAAGGATCCATAAAATAAATGATTTTGATTCTTTAATGCTTGATGGTGTAGGGACAATAGAGGCTCCTGCTCTCTCATCTGGAAACAGTACCAAAAAGCCTTTGGAGAGGCAGTGCCTTTGAGCGAGGTGTTAGAAGATGGATTTTCCAGGCACGAATGACTCCAAATATTTAAGTTTTATTCTCTTGCTGCTTTCCAAGCAACATTTCCCTCTACCAGAAATCAAAACAAAAGGTTTGAATGGTTAAAAATTCTGAAGATTTTATGGCTCAGCTCAGCTATTGCACAACAGAACATTAACCAGGAGCTGCAGGGAGGATGGAAGTGACTGATTTTTGCTCATTTAGTGTAAGGACACTTCAATATCACAGGTAATACCAAAGCATTCTGTCCCCACAAAATTACATTTGTTTTAGAAAAATAAATGATCTCCATTCCCACACTTCAGGCTCCCGCACTCCACGTGCTCCAAGTCCTGGATGGGCTGGATGCTCTCCATTGCTGTGCCCAACAGCACAGAAGGACAGCACAGGTCTGATGCTTTTAACAGGCCTCAGAAAGGATTTTTCTGGGCAAACATCACTGATGGGAGTGTCCTTCAAACCTAACTAATTCCCCTATTTGTCTGCTGACCTGAAGACAGAGCAGCGGCTGATGTTTGGATGCTGTTTGTGCTGCAGAGTGCAGGGGGAGGGGCACTCAGGGCCCTTCTGCAGAGGAACTGCACATCCCAGTTCAAGGCCAGTGTGATTTCACCAGTTCAGACCCCAGCCAGGTTGCCTGTGCTGATAACCAGGCTGTGTGATAAAGGCACACCTGCCACTTCAAGCAAAAGCAGCCCGAGCCTTAAATTTGGATATTTATTTCTCAGGATCAATAAATGACAAAATAAAATACCATACAGTACAAAGGCTATATCAGGAATTAACCATTTCATTACACTTTGATCAGTAAATACAGTATCAATAATAGCATGTTACACTGAAAGAGTGTTTCCCATTGCCACACAGAAGGATTCCACACCCTCCTCTCCCTTTGTCACAGAAAATATTACAAAGTAGACACTGACACACTTTTAACATTCTTTTTTTTCCCCATTGAGCAACAGGCCACAGAAAATAAAGCACATCAACATTTTGTATCTCAGAATAAAATTTAAAAAAAAAAGGTGCACTTTAAAAAATATTTGCCATAAATACAGTATGTGCAGGACTATCAGGTGGCACAGCTGGGGAAGGACTCTGGATCACAAAGCCAGGACACAGCATCATGAGATTTTGGATCAGCAATTGCTGTTTTCATACTAAGCAAACCCAGACTGAGAACAGGCAGAGTGGTTGAGCTGTGATGTGAAGAACCAGACAGAGCTCTAGCAGATACAGCTTTGGTTAAAGAGTCACCAAACAACACAGCCAGGAGGACACTGGACTGACACAGCGCCGCACAGAGAGGTGCTCCCATCCCTGGGGATGTTTGCTGTCCCTGCCCAAGGGCAGCAGTGATGTAGCTGCACAGATGATGGGTTCAAACCTGCAGCACGAGCTGTCTGCAGCAGCAGCACACCCAGGGATTGTTTCACTGAACGCTGGATGCTAGAAGTGCCAAGGTCCTGCTGTTGTTGTGTTTACAGCACGTGCCCTGCTAACCCTCCTCGCTGATTTTCCATTGAGTTTTCTCCTGGAAAGCTCGCTGAAGTGAGGTCTCATGCACCTTACAAAAAAAAAGACAAGCTCAGCAGAGCATTCCAGCACTGATGAACTGGGCCTGTGGTGAGAAAGTCCTGTCTGGGGGAAACTTCTGAATAGCAAAATGACTTTATAAACCTGATTTCACACTCTGCCAAACGGATGGCTCTGGCAAGAGCGCTGTGAAGAGAAACAAAACCTCAAAATAACGTTCGAAGAGGTCACTTGATAGACTCTCTTCAGAGGGGAATTTCTCAGAATCCATCTGGCAGCATTTCACATCTGCGGCTTCCACAGATTTTATTCTTTTTTTAGTCAAAACAAACAGTTGCAAACACTTACAGGGAATTTGCATAGATGAGCAGAGGCCCTAACACTCACCTCTGCCTCAGTGAAGAGTTCAGCCAAGACAGGGACACAATGGATGGAAGTTTGTGTTCTGTCTAATGGCAAAAACCATTCACATCAGATTAAATTTAAAACCCTTGTTGGGTTAGCAGTTCAATCATTGTTAAAAGGCATGTAAAGAACCATTTATCTCGTAAATATGGGGCAGTTTGTACTTTTTTCTTCTCTACTGTACCAGCTTTCCTTTACAAGGCCAGGTTGGATGGGGTTTGGAGCACCCTGGTCTAGGGAAAGGTGTCCCTGCCTGTGGCAGGGGTTTGGAACTGGATGGGCTTTAAGGGCCCTTCCAACCCAAACCATCCAGTGATTCTCTGGAAACTGTGGGGGTTTGCAGTGAGTTATCCTCACTTCTTTGAGCTCAAGGGAACCATATCTCTAAGCTGAATATAGCAAAATTAGGTGAGGAGGGAAGAGGGGATGAAACCAGCTGTAACTTACACTGCTCAGCTCAAGGTTGTCAGGTTTGGCCAGTGGAAGAGGTAGCTTTGAGCTGCAGTCTCACATTAAGGCCATGGACCCAGGTCTGCTTTCCTGTTAAACTGCAAGAGCAGAGCTGTAGAAGTCAGCAAAGCACTTGGATAAATCCCCCAAATTCCCCCAGCTCTTCAGCACTTGAGTGGCCCAACAAACACTGTGGAAAGAGTTGATAGTAAGTTCACTTTTACTCCAGCTTTTTCCCACTGTCATGTCAAACCAAAAATAAACCTGCCAGTTTCTCTGAGCTGTGATCAAATATTCTGTAAGCTGCCAGTGTATCCCAGTAGTGAAGATCTAAACCAAGCATCTTATGTGAAACAACAATTTTTGTACAGTGTTTCCTAAGATAATCAAGCACATTTCAGCAGGCTGGTGTTGAACAAGTGTAGTAATAATGTTTAATATTTCAAAAGCAAATGAGACATGCAGGGTGTTAAATTGTAATGAAAGTCAAAGCAATGCAGTTACAGCTTCTGTGGGAGGTTTCAGAAAGCACCTCCCAGCTGCTGACTGTATTTAGAGGTGAAGTAAAAAAAATTGGGTCCTCCAGAAACATTTGAAATTTCTTGCCTGGAAGGCCAATGTTACATGTGTGACATCAAGACTCCTCTTCCTCTCAAAGCAGACCTTTCCCCTCTCCTGGTCTGGATTTTCCCACAAGGCAGGACAAGCAGGTCTTCTAGAGAGTCTTCTTCCAACCTGCCCAAGTCATTTCACACCCACCATACACAGAAAATATTTGCTGGTTTCCCATAGATTTCCTTCTGAAGAGATCAGTCTCCTTTATGCCTGTTTGTTTAAATTTATTTGTGTGCCACTACCTGTTTTCCTTGTCAAAGAGGAGTCAACAGTCCATGAGCAACAAAAGTGCTTGGTCAAATATAATCTCTGCCCTCTGCTTGGTACAACCAGGGCAAGAAATCACAAGAAGGCATGACAGAACAGAGCTTGCAGTTTGGCTGAATCAGAAGAAACTAAAGCCCCACTGATTTCTATTTTGAGCCCTTTCTTTTGCCAGGGTTCTGTACTAGGCATTAAAATCACCCCTCGTCCCTGGCAGGTGTGGTTGGAGGCCATGGCTGATGGGCTGCCATGGGAGCCAGCTGGGTACAGCTGCCAGGCTATAAATGCCCCAAAAGTAGTCACTCATCACCAACAGCTCACAGCAGATGACCCCGAATGGGTGTTTCCTCTATGTGCTGAGCCCAACAGGACCCAAACCACAAGTCCAGGGAGTTGGACTCAATGATTCTTGTGAGTGCCTTCTAACTTGACACGTTCTGTATTCTATGATGTGACATCTGTAGCAGGAGACGTCACCCAGTGCTTCAGTGACTGGTCTCAATCATTGTGTGACCCTCACTGGGCCCAATCCCCACCTCCAGCACTGTGGCTTCAGTTTGGGACCACAGGTGCTCATTAGCTGAAGAGCGACATGGGATGGGCAAAGCCCAGAAAGCCGAACTGAGCCAACTCTTCTACTTTGTCACCTTTTAGAAGCAAGTCCTGCTCTCCTGATGACATGTGGTGTGAAAGGGGACACAAGGTCACCACCAGCAGAGGTTGCACAGGATGATTGGTCAGGTTCCAGGTTTGTGCAGGTCACCATCTGGGGAAAAAGCCCTTTAGCTTGTCCCAGAGCCCTTTGATTTCGGTACTAAAGACTCTGGAGGAATTTGCTGTATCACACAGGTGGCTGCTGGAGGTGGAACCATATGGGAGAAAAGCTCATGCTACCTCTCCTGACCAGCTGGGAGATTTCAAAGAGAACTTTCAGGTCTTGTTTCTGTTCCTCTGGCTTCTTAAAAGAAAGTGGGTTCAGAGCCAAGACTCCACAGGTTAGACCCTGTGCTCTGCATTTGAACTATCTGAATATTGGGAGTGCAGATCTGTGTGCCAACAGGTCTGCTAGCAAAAAGTAATAAAAGAAAAGGTAGAACAAGAGGACCTGCTGCCTACAACTGCTATAAACTGAGATGTTAGCCTTGTGGAAATGGTGAGGAAACAAGTAAAACTGGAATAAGAATGGGAAAAATCTGAAGGTCCCACAGAATTGGGGTAGATTGCTCTTATCTCAGCAGCCTGGAGCCCTCATGAGCTCGGAGTTTTCTCACCTCTTAATGCAGGCCAGCAAATTGTTCTCCCTGGTAAAATATAGGATTTGGCTGCATGGCAAAAGGAAGATTTTCCATTTCTGTTCATTTTCAGCACTCCATCTGGGCACAGCCTCTGCATTCTTGACTTTGCCAGAGACTCTGCTGTTATCGGTGCAGTGGTACCAATGCCAGGCACTGTGGATGCCCTAAAGCCAAAGGTGACCCCACTCCCCAGGCCACAGCCACCCCAGCCTAGGTAAGGCATCATCTGTTCTTATTTAATTTCAAGGAGCCAGAGCGGCTCTCTTGAGCACCTTGGTCATATTACTCATAATGGAGATATATTTCTAAAATTACCACCTGGCTCCCTGAGTTTTCACTCCTCGTTCATTGAACATCCCACAGACGAGCAAGTCCATTCTCCAAAAGCCTCCCTTTCTGTTCAAAGCTTCTTTCTCCTCATCAAACTCTCTGCTCGGTGCCACCAGGAGACGTGATCTCAAACCCTTGGATGTGAACATGGCATGTCTGCACTGAGAAAAGGATGAGATGCAGAACGGTTTTGCCTAAGTTGAACACATTTTGGCTTCCCAGTTAACACCACATCTGGATTTATGCCAGACTGAAGTTACAATACATGTAGACATTACTCACAAGAGGCAAGGCCAATGCTCGAAAATAACCTCAAAGTTACTGGCAGAACAAAGCCTATTTTTCCAACAAAAATGACTTTGCTAAACACATTTGTGTTACGTGAATTTGGAGACCATGCACAAAAGTCACAGAGGCCTCTCTCAAGTTTTGACTGCACGATGAATTGCGTTCCTCCTCCTCCTCCTTTGGCTTCAGTACGTAGTTTCCCTTGTGACCTGGCTGGAAAATGTGTGGTTGCTGGAGATGCTGTTGGATTTCCTGGTGAAGGCCAGTCGTTTCTTCTTCTTCCTCCATGGCAGGCACAGGATCGTGAGCGTGGAGAGGAAAATCTGGCGGAAGTTTGCCGACACCAGGTTGTAGAGGATGGGGTTGATTGCTGAGCTGACGTAGAAGAGGACGTTTGTCAGCATGTAGAAGTAGTGGTAGAAGTTGTAAAGGAAACTGGAAGAACAGATGAAACATAAAAATCTTGAGTGTGAAGAACCCAAAGTCACAAGGGTGAGAAGAATACGAGCTGCTTTCCAGCTAACCTTTTCAGACTGCAGAAACGAGCTTACCAGTGGTGCCTGAGCCACCAAAACCCATCTACATCTTCAAGTGGAGCTGGTCAAACACGGATCAGATGCCTCTATGAAGATACTACCCCACTCACCAGCAGTTAAGAGACTTATTTAAGCCCTGGGGCCAGACACGATATTTGCCTCGTGCATTCATTTTTTCTTTGGAAACAGGCATTCTGGAAACTGGGAAGCCAGATGGAAATTTGCTTCTGTGTCATACATATACATTAGCTTGACTTTTTTGGCTGCAGTTCTGATCTACAGAGGTTGCAGGAGAGCCAAACTCCAGTCACAGATGCAGCTCTCTCCTCCCTCTGGCAGTGAGAGCAGCATCAGCTCACTCAATGGGTCCCTGGGTTGGGATTTGTCTGAAATATGGGATAGCATTTCCTGTTCTGGGGGCAAGCTGATGATAGCATGCTTCTGAAACATGACCATCATGACCACCACAATTTAATGTTTTCAACTAGAACTGGTTGAAAATGTTTTATTATCTTTTATACTTTTGGAAATATCTTTCCTTGGGCCAACTGAGAACAACAGCCCTGAGCTGGTAAAGCATTTATGAACACCACGGGTCCCATTTTCAGGAAGATGTTCCTCAGAATCATTTATCTTGGTGAAAATTGCAGACCTTTTTTCTAGTCTGAGCAGTGTCTAACAAAAGATAAATAGAGGAGTGCTGGACTACATTGCCCATCCCTCCACACCCCCTCAGCACTGCCAAGGACTGCATGGCCCATCCAGCTCTTACAAGCAGAGTTTCTCTATGTAGGAATTAATATTGGAAAAATTTCTCTTCTTCAGGGGCAAGGCACATGCATTTATAAATGAACATGCCAAGCTGCTGCAAACCCTTGGTTAGCCACCAGACTGATAGTTCACTATCATTCTGTAAATTCGATGTTTTCCTAAAATCACTTACGGTTTTAAAAAGGAGAAAAAAAAATTATGTGAACACAGCCATGATGCATAAATTCCCACTAACTGCAGACAGACTTCTCTACCCCTCTTGCTCAAAGCAAATCCAGTCATTACATAATTGAACACTGCCTTAAGTGCTTTTCATATAGGAAAGGAGAGAAACAAGAGTTTGTCCCTGTGTGTGCCTAGAGCTCTGTTTCCATGACTGAAGATAGATTTTAGATTTTACTATGGCTGGATCCACAGTCCCATTCAGTAGACTGCTATATCCTAATTTATTATATTTTGTGTTCGGAGTTGATGAAATTTTAGGGTTTTTTTTGTTGTTCTGCTTTTTAGTATTGTAGATTTTTTTTCTTTCCCTTGAAGGAAACAGCTCTGGTCTGAGGGAGAAGGGGGATGTAACACCATGGGAGGAGACACATGAGTGCACCCCTTGGCATCTCAGGCTTCCTGGGTGTGTGTCCCCAGACAGCATTAGCTCTTAATGACATATTTAAAAATAATAATCAGTTTGATGGTTGCTTTGCTGAGGAACCTGGCCTGGTGCCTCAGGAAGGAGCAGGGAGCTCCTGGGGTGCCTTTGCACATCTGTGAGCAGCTCACGTGTGTTCGCGCAATTATCCCAGAATTTTCTGACAATCCGGGCATTTCCTAATCAGCAGCAACTGCTGATATTTCATTTTGATCCACTCTCTGCAAAACCCAGTAAATAACTCACCCCAGACTCAGAAAGCAGCACAGTTATTCCCCCACCCCTGTAATCTCCCCTGTCAGTGAGGAAATGTGGCCTCGTGGAGCTAAATTGTGTGCTGACGGGAGCTGGTGCTTCTCAGGGCTGGGGATCAATCTCTCTGGCACGGAGACTGAAATCCACTCTGGGTGTACCAACCCCCCTGTCCAAATGTCATTTCATCAAGGGCTGCCAGAGGTGAAGCCCCATCGCTGCTGCCAGAGGGGTCGAGTCTGTGGCTGCAGCCCACAGGAGGAGGAGGAGGAGGGGCTGATGATGCATTTTGGTTCAAATTAATGCTTCCTCCACCGTGTCTGGGGGATTGAGGTAAAACAAAGACTCTTAATTTGGCTGGCAAACCCTGAGACATCCGAAAGAAAAAAACTAAAACAGCCATTAGGAGTTTGAGGCTTTAACCCCTTGACTGGAGAACACATTTGTTCCCAGATCCCCACCTCCATCTCCACACCTGCGGCTGCCCTGGCATCCCCAGCCCCAACCTGAGCCCCCAGCCTGTCCTGGCATGTGGGGACCGTGTCCCCCAGGTTGTGACTCACTCTGTCCAGTGGCTGGAGGGGACATAGCAGAACATGAGGCGCCGTATGTGGTAAGGGAGCCAGCAGACCACGAAGGCGATCACCACAGCACCTGCAAGGCAGGAAAAAAGCCCTTAACTTTGTGAGCAATTCTCCATCAGAGTAAAAAAAAGGGACATGTCTTTGTGGGTTTTATTGCTGTAACCCGTTCTCCTGCAGCCCCACTTGTTCTTGTATTGCTGTAGTGCAAAGAATTAATAACCCTGAGGGACAACCAGACTGCAAATGTCTGTACAAACAAGCAAACCAGAAGTGATAGAAAACAGCACTAAGCAGTGGGGCAGGGACATTAGGAACAACAGAAGGTACAGATGAAGGACTGGTGATGCCTCGTTCAGACACTGGCTTAAAGGAAACTGTTTGCATCTGTGTTTCATGCCCTTGTGGCACTGGGTATCTTGTCCAAGGTATTCACAGACACAGTTGGTGTATGTTTTTCATCCAGGTGAACAGGGAGTCAGGGACACCATGATCCCATTAGTTTGTTATGTGGAGCCATTGGCCACAGTCCCCACAGTGCTGAGCATCATTAAACTGCTCTTTCTGGTGGCAGGGCTCGTCCTTTTGTTCTACATTTGTGCGATACCTGAGGTTACAGCGTGTTTGGGTCTGGACTTTGCCACAATAAAAATGATCAATTAAAGGGTAAGCAGAGAAAGACACTATGGCTTTTTTTTCCTTTGGAGATTCTGAGGATGTCAAACAATGGAAAATAAAATGCAGCAACTCTGAGGCATAAAAGTGCTGTTGATAGAGTGCATTTGTCGGTCTGGATTAAAAAGCAGATCTATCACGCAATCAAGAGGAAGATTTCTTTCCTTTTGTAATATATGTTTCAACCTCTGTATGGAACAGTAGGATTCTGGCAGAATCCTAGCAGGAAATAAAGAAATCTCAGTTAAAACGTAACACAATAAAAGGCAAGAAGAAAATAAAGACTAAATAAAATAATTAAGTTAATTTTTGGTCCCAAATTTGCTCTACAGACAATAAGAGCCGCATCACTCTTGTCCTTTATATGACCTGTAAGGGGCTGGGAAGCAGCAAAGCTCTGCTCCAGAGTGAGCTACCACAAGTGCAAGGTGGATTTGGCACGTGGAGCCAAAGGCTGGGGTTTCTTCTGCTTTGGGATTGAAAATATTTATGTGGGTACGTCCCAAACCCAGACACTGTCATCCCACAGGGACCATGTCGTAGCTCAAGGAGAAAATGTGCAGAAGATGTGTTTCCCTTGGAGAATGCAGTCTAGGAGGAACAAGTCTGGCTGTGGTTTCATCTCCCCGTTGCTCATGCTCAACCAAGAGGCACAGGAGAGCAGAAATTAAATAATCCCTGGTGTCCAGCTCCATACTCCTACTCTACTCCGCCTCCTTGAGCTCCCTCTCTCATTAAACACACAGCAAACAATGGAGAAGGTTCTATTCCGTTGTCATCAGCCTGCACAATGCCTGACAGCATCTTCCAGGAATGCTGCAAAAGCCATTTATCCAATAAAGATTTAAGCAACTGAAGGGACATGTTTTGGAAAGAAGGCTAGAGGGTCTGTTTTTATTCTCTTGTCCAAGCGAATTCATTTTTCCAAACTGTTTTTGGCTGCTCTCTGGCCACAATGATCACAGATGCAATTCATCACCAGACAGCCTGCGGCCCTTCAGATGCCAGCAAGTGAATGAATTTGACCTGTGTCTGATCCTTCCCTGGGGAACTTTGATGGGACTTCGATGGGAGAGCCCCTGCATGACGTGTGGCTCAGGAGAAGTGGGAGATCCACTGGGGAGCTCACCAGGAGCATGGATGCCTGCCTTGCTCCTTCCCATTTCTGAGCACCTGCTTTTGGCCACCTCCAGAAAGTCATTTCTCTGTCGCATGGGCCTTTGGTTTGCCCTGGATGGAGCAGTCCCCTCACGATTCTCCAAGAGATCCCTCCCAGGGGCTGCAGAAAAGCGACATTCTCCAGCCTCTCCTCCTCCATCCGTCAGCCTCGGGCCAGCGGGAATGAGCCAACATCCCAGCTCCAGCCCATCTGCTTCCCCAGCGCCTGCACAGGATTAGCTGGATTTTCAGGCTGCAAAAGCAGCTTCCCAAATGGCTCCACACACAGGTTCATTCAGGCACATCATAATTTCTGCAGAAACCTCCATGCACTGGCACTTCTCAGCTGCTCACCCCTGTGTGCAGCTCTTTAGGTACGGCAGGATCCGGATTCTTTCGACAGCCAGTTGTAAGAATCTCACACATCTGCTTGTTAAATTTACCAACACGTTAAAGGAAAGTGCTTTTCTCCTGGTAAATGATCTCTGCTTCTGCTGCTCAGGCAATGCTGTGCCAAATAATATGGATCTATAGTGACAAAAACACGTATTGAGAGAAGTATCTGCTTAACATCAGCAATTATGTAATCTGTGATAATTCTGTAATATCACATGCAATCACTCTGCAATTAAAACTCTATTAAACATGTGAAGTGCACTGGAGACACTTATGGTGTGATTTGGAAGTCCCAGCTGGGTGACACACTGTGCAGTTCTGTGCTGCACAGATTAGGAGATCCCGACCTGAATTTGTCACCCTTAATCCGTATGTTTTCATTTTATCATACAAGGGATCAAGCAGATTTAGGGTGGCAATCCTGCCCTCTTGGGTCCTCTCCTCTGGGAGGAATATGAAACACGAGACTGTGTTAACTGTCATCTAACACAGAATGAAAATATCCTATTCTCCTAGATGCCTGTTGCCTTTTCCTGCTGTTTTGTTCTTCCCTGAGCACCTGCCTGTCAAAATGGTTGAGCTGTAAAACAAATCCTGAGCAAACTGGCTGCCAAAATGATTTTTTATTATTGTTATGAGCTCCTAGGATGTGTTCTTCATTGTCAAAAGCTTGACACATGGGTTCCTTCAATGGAGGAAGAAGGAGCAGGTCAGCCTGCTGGAGCTGAGCACTGCAGGGGAAGGGTTTGACTCAGTGTGTGATGGGGTGACTGTCCAGGATGGTGTTTGTGAGGTTGGAGATTTCCTGCCTTTATTTTTTGGACTAAAAATAAACCAGACACATCCCTCACTTCTAATTAATTCAATAAGGTTCTAATAGGAGCAGAGCTGCTCCGTGAGCTTCTGATATTTCCCATATTTGAGCAAATGAGGTGCCAAACCTCAGGGCTGGGGAGGGGAGGTGGGACCCCAGCAAGATGACCCCAGTGTGCCAGGGGTGGCAGGAAATGATCCTTCCACCAATGTATTTCCTCATTTCCCTCCTAAATCAAACTCCCAATTTAAATGTGTATTAAACCCTGAATTATTACATCCTGTGTCTTTCTATTTTGTCTTATAATGGCTCTATTCTCTGCCTGTTTGAACTGCATGCCAAGGAAGAAGGGGAGAGGAAGGAGGAGTGGCAGAGGACGAACCCTGTTTTTTTTTTTCCTTCAGGAAGTCCTGCAGAGAGAAACATCAATTCCGAGTGACATCTTTTTCATTGGGCAGGAGATTTAAACTGCGCCAGTCTTGATTCTCAGACTAAACTGGATGTGGGAGCAATCCTGGAAGTTAAATTCTATTAGACCACACTGGATATTTTATTTTGCCTTATGTGTATCCTGGGCTGGGGCTGGGAAACTGCCCTCCTCCAGGACAACCTCTGGGTTAGCAGGTGCAAGGGGCAAGGCATCACGAGTGTGAACCCCACGGTTTGGCTCCTTTGACTGAACTCAGGAGCGATGCTCAGGAGGGGTTTTCAGCCCCCCTGCCTCTGTGGGGCCATGTGAGGCCGGGGGTGACTCGGGGGGACATCGATGGGTGAGGAGCCACCGCCGCTGACTCACGCGGCACCGGGGAGCTGCTGCGGCACAGAGCACTCGGCTGGTGTTCTCCTCCT
Organism: Falcunculus frontatus; assembly: GCA_013398115.1. Lineage (NCBI taxonomy): Eukaryota > Metazoa > Chordata > Aves > Passeriformes > Falcunculus > Falcunculus frontatus. Next base: position 571,592 of record VZRV01006242.1, on the reverse strand, counting down.
CACTTCATCTCCTCCATCCCCTCTGGGAGCGCTGACTCACAGCCCTGCAGCCCCGGGGGGGCCCTCAGCGAGGGTATCCCTCTGTCCTGTCCTCCTTTCTCTCCGGGAGAGGCAGAAAAGGGATGCTGCTCCTTCTTATAACCAACTCCGCTGCTGCTAAGGGCTCCAGACAAGCTCAGATCCATCTTTCCTTGATAGTTTTGTCCAGACTATTTCAACCAATTTATTTCTTTTTCTCTGCATTTGGACGGGAGCTGAGCCACATACAGATGTGGACCAGCACAGTGGAATTCCTGAGCAAAGGCAGGAGCTGTCTGGGAAGGTATTGACCCACCTGAACGACAGCTCTCAGCCTTTTCTGTGTTTCAGACTCATCCCCAACGTTGCCCAAGGGGAGCACAGACAGCAGCTGGTACTAACGAGGTGTACAACAGCTTATGGGGCTCGTGTCAAAGTAATGCTGATTTTTGGAGAAACAATCCTTATATATCCCAGGATCCTGGGTTTATATGCTTATTTAGTTGATGCCATTACAAGAGAACCTCTCACTAAGTGCTGTTTGATATGAGAGGTGGTGAAAGCTGGGCCAAGTGCAGGCACAGCTGGCACTGCCTCGTTAAACCTCGAGGTGCTGTTTATATTAACATGATGTTCTACCTGACAGGCTGTTGGCAGTATTTATATCAGCAGGCCCCAAAGTAGGGATTGCAGGAGCTGCCAGGGTAGGTATGAGCCCAGTAAAATTAAAACTACTTATGCTGGTATTTGGGTCATAAGGCTGTGGAATACAGGATTTCCATAAAAGTCGATGACAATCAGCAGGGGTTGGGGACCACCAGCATGCACCAGGAGTACTCAGGAGAGCAAAGAAGAAACTGGGAGGAACAATGAGCCCAGGAAGTACTCAGATCCTTCAGACACCCCTGAAAACACACAGCATTTGCTGGATAAAATCCCCTAATGCTCTTGAATATTATTATTGAAAAAACCCTAAGTTCTTCTTAGTGAAAGCGAGACAGCACAGGGAATGGAAAAACCTTGTGGCATTCAAAATCAACATATTTCACTCAGACTATATTCTCCAGTCCTGATTTTTAATAGCTTCAGATGACAGATTTGAAAATAGATGTGGATTTCTGACCCAGCTCACGCCAGTGGTTAAATCATCCCCTGGCACCAGTTTCATCCATAAGGAGCAAGGCAGAAAACACAGATTAAAGCTGGCCCAGGAACAGGCTCTAGCAAGCAGCACATCACTGCTGTCCCAGTGCAAACTGGGGTCTCGTCCCAAGTTTCCTTCTAAGGTAATTATTCCTTTGGAAATTAGAGAAGAGGTTGCTTTATTCCATTTAAACTTCATTCATGCCATTTCCCCTGGGGATGTCTGGAAGTTTGGAGGAAAAGGAAGAAGAAAGGAAGAAAATTTCCGCTTTGAAAGGTAGATAAGGGATCCCATCTTATCTTCACCAGGCTCAAGGCTCTTTCTATTTGGTGAGATCAGGTGTAACGTGAACTGGCTTCCTCTGCAGCCCTTTCTTCTTTCCCCCCCAGTTTTGAGCTTCACAAGTCCTTTGTTCCTCCCAGAAAGGTTTCTGCTCATCAAAGGGACCCTGGAGCTGTATTTGCTGCATGCTTCTACAGTGACTAAAGCCCTGGCCAGAATTCATGTTTAAAATCACATGAGTTAACTTTTTAAAAGCTCACATTGTCATGGCTTAACACCTGGAAAATCTGCTTTCAGGGCATGGCAAATCTCGGAGTTTTCTGCAGAGATGCAGCCACGAGAGCCTGCATCCCAGCAGGAATGCTGTGCCAGCCCGAGCTGTGGTGCCAGCAAAGGGACACATCTTGGGAGAGGGGAAAAAAGAGACTCCCTGCCCCAGGAGGGGCAGCCACCCCTGCTATTTGCTCCTCGGAGGGTGTTTATAGAGCGCTCTGATTCTGCTGGTTTTATCTCACTTGGCAGGCTGCAAAGTAAACCTACAACTACAAACATCTCTGGGAAAGATATACAACTGTTAAATAGGTAATTCATCCTCCCAAATTTCAGTGTGACACTTCAGCTGTTAAAATCAGCTTCCACTCCAGCTTAATGCCACAGGGGTTTTGCTGAACTCCACTTGGAGTTGCTCAGACTTTTTATTAGAGATACAAACTGCCATGAATTTTGTTCCTTTCTGGAAAAGAAATGATTCATGAACAAATAAATCTGCCTTCCTTAGAATATAGGAATTATGAAATACAACTGTTTAAGGCATTTTAGACCGGTGCTCTTCTGTGTATTGTGGCTGCAAAGTATGAGCTATTTACTATTAGTGTCTGTACACTGGTTATACTAAATCTCACGGCAATATTCTCTTCCTGAAATGAATAACTCAGACTTGGAGTATTGGTGAGGAGAAATGAATGGACTCTTCAAAGTATTTGTTCAGAAGGGGAATTATTGATGCACAAATTAATGAAATACATGGATACATCATTAATTCTTGGCCTTTCTCTTGTATTACTTGACAAAATGCAGAGGCCCCAAAATCATAATTTAAAAATTCACAGGCATTCAGTAAAAAATGCAGCTTGACTTCATCTGCTAAAAAGCATTTTACTGAGGCGTCACCCAGCCAGCTGTGGGAGACCGAAGGATATTCTTTTAATTGGTTAAACCTCTAAGTGCTTTATAATTGCTTTCACTAAGCAGCTTCTGTAACAGAGCAAATGCTACCTGGAACTGATTACATTTTAATAGGCTTAGCCAACGTCCATCCAGGGACACGCAAAGCCTCCCCTTGATGTCCATCAATTTGTCTCAGTGTCGTTATCAGAGCTCAGCTGTGCCATTCAATAACTCCTGCCTTCCTTCCATCCACGTGGGAACTGATCTGACAGGCAGCTGGGAGGTGCCGAGGGCTGCTTGCAGGGGAAGGGGCTGCAGGCAGGTGGATTGGTGGGGATATCAGCCCATGTCACAAAACTGTCCCCTTTCCAGGAGACATTTTGGCTGAACAGGGCTTTCATCCTGAGCCAAGCTCAAGTACACCCTGATTTTTGAGCAGCTGAGAGAATTGGGGTTGTTCAGCCCGGAGAAGAGAAGGCTCCAGGAATAACTTGTTACAGCCTTAGAAAGAAGGCTGGACAGGGACTTTGGACGAGGGCATGGAGTTACAGGACAAGGGGGAGTGGCTTTAAACTGAAAGAAGGAAGGATTAGAGTGGCTATTAAGAGGAAATTCTTCCCTGTGAGGGTGGTGAGGCCCTGGCACAGGGTGCCCAGAGAAGCTGTGGATGCCCCATCCCTGGAAGTGTCCAAGGCCAGGTTGGACGGGGCTGGGAGCAACCTGGGATAATGGAAAGTATCCCTGGCCATGGCAGGGGGTGGAATGAGATGAGTTTTAAGGTCCCTTCAAACCCAAATCATTCCATGATTCTATGGCTGTGCTGGTATGTGTGTCTGCATATGAATTTTTCAGAATTATTTAGAATTTTATCAAGTGATTGGCATATCAGGCTGTGCAATCAGAGAATATTCACACTCCTGTGAAACATCACACAGCTCCGGGAGACTCGGCATTCCAGGGCTCCAACATAGCCAAGGAACAGCAACACAGATTGGAGGTGGTTTAATGGAAGGAATTGGAAGGATGAAGGAGGGTATGAAATCTCTTGGTGGAAGGTATTTTTAACAACAGAACTGGTTGCCCTGTTATCCACAGGAAAAAACTGGGAAGCTGCCAGTGCTTGGAGCTCTCCGAATTTGTATCCTCACACCTGGTGAACACTGACAGCAGAGAGGGAATTACAATCAAGAATCTCATGCTTACTGACTTAATGAGGTGGCTCCCAGGCAACAGGCCCGACACATTCCTTGATCCTGATCACCCTCATTATTTTGTACATGACCAAGGTCAGACAGAGCCAAGAAAACACACAAATGCTACCAAAGAGGAGGAAAACGCTGTTGTGGATGTTTTGAATGAGGCTGTTAGACTGGCCACTTTTAGCTCTTATTTCAATGTAAACAAATACTTAATCTCAGTACATTTGGAGCAAGGAAATTTTTTGCTGCTCTGATCTTATCCAACACCATGAACCACAAATAATTCTTTTCTAAGCACTTCTTCTAAAAGTTCTGAAACATTTCACCCTTAAACCTAAATCAGCCTTCTCTGTACTTCAGGCCAAAGTTCACTTTTGGAAGAGGAAAATACTTTCACCCCCATGAAGCCCTGATTCTGTGGCAACAATTTTATAAGGGGGCACAAGTGTCATTTGTCTTTTCCCACCCTCCTCCATAAATGGGCCCAGACTCTGTTCATGATTTTGGCTGTCATGGATGGGAGGATAAATCATATGCATCACTGTGTATTTTTTGTCACTTTTCAGACAGCTCAAAGACCTGGGCTTTTAAAACATAAGTCACGAGGAACAGGTGACAGAAGTGAGTGTGAATCAAGCACCTCCAGTAATCAAGTGCATCTGAAAAACTGAAACGCAGCAGGGTTTCACTCCCATTTGCTGGATAAAGAGAGCATTTCTGCATGGTGGAGTGAATCACAGACAGAAGTGAGAGCCGATTTCTTTATTTGCTGGATCTTCCTCAGCACAGAAATGCAACAAGCAGCTGCCCTCTCTTTGCCTTCCCAGCAGGGAGAGGAGCTCAGTCCTTCTGCTGGGGTGGCCCTGAGGAGATGCCTGGAATATCTGGGCATCACTGCCCAGGGGGCCCCATGGTGCCACATCTGACCCACTTCTGAACCATCTCGGGCTCCAGACTGAAACCCTCACTTTTGCCAAATGTTCTCAGCTTTTGCAGTACACAGCAAACCCAAAAATTTGCCTGGAGAAGAAAAAAAACAAGCAGAAGAAGATGAAAAAGAAAATTATGCTTGTTGTTCAGAAAGAGAAGGGCTGTTTCTCAGTGCCTCAGAGGAGATGCGGACCTCTGGGTGTGGGGTACACTTCCTCCAGTGCTGAGGGATGCCAGGTGTAAATTTAGGTTTCTCTCTTATTATTCATGAAGAGCTCTCTCTTCTTGATGATCAAAGAGGATACAATACTAAAAGGAGAGAGAGAGGTGTGAGGTGGTGTAGCACGAGTGAGAAAAGGCAGCTTCTCACTTAATGGCAGCAGGCAGAAGTGTTAAAAACCAGAAAAGGATAGCAGGGAGCAGAGTCCTTGTAGGCTCTGGGGAAGCAAGGCTCCCTCCTCACCCACCCTTGGATAACAGCTCATTGGGGTACAGAGACAGTAAACAAACACAGTCCAACAAGATAATTGTGGGGAATTTAATGTCCTCAGAGTTCTTCTTTCGTTTTAGTCAGTGTGTGTTTCCCAGTGTGGTGTTGGAAGCTGGGATGCATGTGGTGGCTCACCTATGGTATGGGCAAGGAGTGCTGCATGGGATGCATTCCTGGTGAAAAACAGCTGGAAGAATGTCATGGAAGTTCCTGGTGCCTTCTCTAGGGATTTCTCTCATTGCTGGAAACACGGGCTGGGCCAAAGCACTTCAAATACCAAGATGCCCCATCCCTGGAAGTGTCCAAGGCCAGTTTGGACAGGGCTTGGAGCAACCTGGGACAGTGGAAGGTGTCCCTGCCCATGGCAGGCGTTTGGGACTAGGTGAACTTTAAGGTCCCTTCTAATCCAAACCCTTCTAAAAACACCAGAACATCAGGAAGCTCTCTGCTAACAAACTCTCCCTCTCTCATGTTTAAAACCACTATGGGCACACTTTGTTAGCTATTTGGGGTACTATTTTTGAACAGCTTTTGCTTTATCCTCTGTAAGTTTAAGCTACCAGATTCTTTGGTCTTTTCCTCAGCTTATTTAATCAAGATATGCAATATTTTGCAGTACAGCTCAATTCCTGCGTGCAGGAACTTTTACTTAAGCTCTGTCTGAACCAAAGCTCCACAGAAAAAGGGAAGTAGTGAAACAATACGTGCAAGGCTTAAATTGCCGTCGACTAAATCATTAAAATGCTGTGAAGGGTTTGCTTTTCCAGAGTGAGCAGGTCTGCTCTTTAGCTTTGCAAACCAACAAGCAAAGACAAAAGGAGAGGGTGTTCTGGGTGAAAGTGTTTACCAATTTCAACCTGTTACTCTTCAAGCCATATTGACGCAGACACCTCCAGCCAGTCCCTGCCGAAGGAAGCCGATACTCACGCAGGACCCTCACGCCGTGTTTCAGGGCTTGCACTCTGCTGGGCTCCATGGACATGCTGAGCATGGTCTGCTGCCCACCGATGGTGCACACCTGGTTCTCCTGGGCCGCCTGCTTGAACATCACCAGCAGCTGGTTGGCGATGATGGTGTTGAGCACGGAAATGACGACCATGGGGAACACGAAGGAGATGAAGGTGTTGACCTGCAGGGGAGATGTGGGGCACAGTCAGGGATAGGATCAGCGGTGTAGGAGATTGGGTTTTATTTCTCAAAGCAACAGAGGAGCAGCCTGCAGTGGAAATCTTTCCTTCCTCTTACTCAGCTGCTTTTGAAGGTTTATTGCGCAGAGGGAGAACTCAAACACTGCTGACGCATGTTCATTCACGTGGGTCAAAACGCAAAAAAGGCAAAATCATTCATATCTAATTACAATCTTTTTCCTCTTTTCAGTGCTGTTCATTGCCAGAAATGTCTCGACTGAAACATGCCATTGATCTTTTCATCTCACAACCAGCAGGATGCTGCTTAGCTTTCATCATGCGTAGCGTGACTTCTAAATAACAGTATGTTATTGTCTTTTTCCTGCTTTATGAGCACTCCTAGGGATCTTTATAACTATCTTTTTTTGTCCTCTGTCCTTTCCCTGTAGATTTAATGACAGCATTTTGTTACCTCATAACTAAGTTAAATAAACCTTGTGCCTTAAAGGATTAAAATTGATCAGAATAAACAAGTGGAAGTCATAATGTTTTCAGTACAAATTATTTGATTACTACAGTTTTGATAAAATTAAATGGAGGATCAAATTAAGCAGTGATTGAATCAAGTAGAAGTCACAGTTCATGTCCAATGCAGGAAAGCTTTTGGGCTGTTTAGAAACCTCAGTGGAACTGAGCTTGGCAAAGGGCAGCCCAGGGAAATAGAGGCACGTGTAGGATTTGCCTGCACATCTCCAAGGCTGCCATGGTGGGATGGGGAGCTGCTCTGCCAAGCCCAGGAGCTCATCCTCTCTGCTGTATGACTCAGGAGGAGACTCAGCACATCACCCAGGTGAGTGTGGAACAAATCAAAAGCCCTTTAAGTTGTTAGAATTTCAAAATATTGACAAGAATTAAACCATGCTGCAAATAGCTGTGAAAGCAATTGTATTAAAAGTGGTAAAATGACAAAAAGATGAAACCACAAAACTCAAGAGGGAATTTACTCAGTGGGAGGGCTCCAAGGCAGGCTGACTTCTCCCCCAGACAGCCACTTATCTTTCACCTCAGTGATGTACAACACAGAACAACCCTGCACTCCAAGCCAGTGCCAGGTCCCTCTGCAGATTGCAAAACCTCATCTAGAGACAGGTTCTCCATCTGCTGGGATGGAGATATCCCCTCTCCACCCACCCAGCCCCGCTGGACCATCACCACGGTGGGCAAGGTTTGCTGTACACCCTGTGCCTGGTGCAGATTTGTGGTCTCTCTGCTCTGGAGGGGTTCAGAGATGCTGGAGGTGGATGGGAATCACCCAACCACACCCCCAGGATGCTGCAGGGGATGCGTAACAGAAATGAGCAGCACATAAGCACATGGCAGCAGGTGCACTTCAGAAGCAGTTCACTTTTGTCCATAAATCTGAAGCAGGAAGTCCTCTTTTGGTGAAGACAGGAGCTGCTGTTGCCCAGGTTTTCTATGGATGGATCAAGTCTCCAGACAGCTTTGTGCTCCAGAGCTCCATGTGTTAAGCAAAAGCACCAGCTGGGTTTTGTCTCTTGCCCACGTGGCGAGAACATCCTCTCCATGGTGTGCTGGCAATAATAACCGAGCTCCTCTGCGGGCTGAGTGGATTCCTAGATACACCCCACCACTGCAAGCTGCTAATGGCCTCTTTTTTAAAGTATAAAGCAGTTTTCTACGCTTCTAAAAGATCTCACAGCCTCCTGCATATAAGGAAGAGTTATCTTTGGGAGTTGCCTCCACAGGCTAAGACAGATCATTAAGCAGTAAAGACCAACTATTTAACCTTCGCAGTGCAGCCGGGCTGAGCTGGTGCACACAGGGGTGAAATGATTGCTCAGATTTAGCAGGTCAGACTAAGAAATGAACCCTGTAGCTCCTCACTCCAATTTCTGTGGCTTTAGCTGCAGAATGTCCTTCTTCCCCACTGCTGAACAATGTCTGCACATCAGGAAAATGCAGCACTTAACTCTGGAAATGTTTCACTCTGTCACCTGAGATTCAGGATTTATTGGTTTTCATTCTAAAATTTTACCCTAGCTATAAATTAGACTTGATGTAATTTTGCAGAACTCTAAAAGTCTTTTCTTAAAAGCCTTGATTTGTTCCATAATTACATTGTGAAGACTTTTAAACAGCTTGGGAAATTGGCTAGAAAAGCATTGACTTTCCCTTTTAGGAATTGTTATGGTAAAAGTGGGAATATTGCATACTTTGTATCAAAGGCTATATTTAAAGATTTTTTTCCCTGTCTTGATTTGTAGCAAAACTCTCATACAGTAAAAAAACCATAAAATCAATATTTTCCCCAGTAGCAGAATGCTTTAATTTGTTGAAAGAATTATTTGCAAACACAAAGTCCCGAAGAATATAAAGGATAGAAAAGCCAATCTCCCTAAGCAAACCCTTTATATTCCCTGTTTTTTGTCGAGCTGCTCGCTGGGAGCCCAGCACACTGAGACATCAGTGCAGCAACACTTCATTTTCAGGTGACTTTGCACACTGCTGGAGCTGGTGCCTCCAACAACTCTTCAAAGCCAGTGAAAAATTTCCCACTTTCTCAAGAGGGGCTGGTCTGGGATCCCAGGACTACATATTCAAAAGTTCAGGAGCAGGAAGACTTGTAGAGGTGTTTAATGGGATTTTTTACTGTGTCTCCTAACATCAGTGGACTAAAGTGACTACAGCTGTCAGTGAACACCCATGGGAGCCTTTGGAGCTTTACAGATCTGTACAGACTACTCTGGGCCCAGGAAGGAGGATTTAGAGAGTATGAAGGCTCATTTTTGACCTGAAAATCTCAGATTTTATGTTGGCTCCCCATGGAAAGCACAGTCTGTGTGATGCTGGATCTACACTAATCCTGTATTCAAGGTTGTTTGGATGCACAAGCACAGTGATCTGGTCTCATCTCTGCTCTCACCAAGATGGTTCAATCTGATTCTCCTCTCTATCAAAACTGATGTGTTTGCACCAGACTGAACCCACCAGAGCCCAGCACCACAACGGGCAGAATGAGCTCAGTGCAGGGGCCCAAAGCTGCTAAGCATAGAAAGGCTTAGCCCTGGCTGCTCTCTAGGCTAAAAAACCCACACAAACACAACAACACAAACCCCGTGACTGTGTGCTAAATCCTCATCAAACGGAAAAAAAAAAAAGAAAATCCAATACTGCAGCATTTGCCAGTGGCAGGACAGAATGAAACACTAACCCAGTTCCATGCTGCTGTCACTCCCAGAATCAGTGCAATCCTAAATGCTGCTCAAGCACCAGGCTGGCAACATCTGTGGGATGGGATTAGTCCTCAGGACCAAATCGTGCTCTGTCTTGTACAGAACAACAGCCTTCCCTTCCAGCACTGCCCGAGCAGTGACAGCCAGAGACCCAAATCACTCTTGTCTGGCTGTGCTGAGCAGGACAGTGACAACATAGATGTCACCTGAGGGTGAGCTCCCAGCAGAAACCTCTGCTGAGACCCTGAACCCCCACAGGCACTTGATGGATGCCAAGACATGGCAGAGACACCTCTGTGACTGAGCCAGGCCTCACAGGTACAACACCTTCATTGTCCCCAGGGTGGTGACAATGACCTGCCCAGCTCCGTCTTGGTGGCCTTGGGGTCCTGCCCTGCCCCAGCACAGAGCCTCCCTGGCTCTCTAATGGTGATGTTCATCCCACCCTTCTCTTGGCTCTCTACTGCCAAAGGTGATTTTAATATGAAATAGGAATCAATAAAATCATGCAGGGTTTTGCAGGATACAGGAGACGGAGCAAAGCTGGGGACGGGGCTTCTTAAGCTTATGGGAAGATACATGGAAATTTATGGGAATTAAGTCAAACTTACTGAAAGGAAAATGATGCAGCTATCAGCCTCACAGTTAGCTCAACAAAAATCAGACTTCGTGTGAGACAGAGAATTCAGCCTGGTGTGAGTTTGCTTCTTCCTTCCAAACTGGAGTGTGGGAGGGACACGGGGGAAGGGACCAGAAAAACCAAGGGACAAAAAAGCAGAACCCAGTTCTCGGGTTTGTGACTCTTCCTAAACCTTTTGCTTGGAAAACTGCTCCCCTGGCTCTGCTGAGCTTCCTGCTGACGCGATTCACTTTTGCCAAGTCGTCCCTCAAATTATTTGACTGTGTGGTTTCCCTGGGTTACCGCCAAAAGCAGCCATCAGCTCCCTCGCAGCCGTGATGGAGAAGATGAGAACAGAACTTGACACAGGGACTCCCCAGAGGGCTTCAACAAAGTCCTGTAAATCAGAGGGTTTGCAAAGATTTATTCTTTTGTGCTCCAACGTGACTGTTGGAGGAACACAGCCTCAAAGGCCACTTTGGAAAAAGATGGGTTTTGGATCCCTACTACAAGCCAAGACTTTTTTTCTTAGATATATCTGAAGGCAAGGAGGGTAAAATTTATGAATATTACACTTGTTTATGGGTCACCTTTGCTCCCAGCAGAACTCCATCACCCGAGCCATCCGCAGCTGGCTGTTCCCATGGTCCATCAGCACACGATTTTGGAGAGGCACAGAAAAAATGAGTGAGGTCTTGGAGAACTTAAGTGGTTAAAAGTAAAAAAGTTAGGCTAAAGGCTCTTCTGGAGATACAGTAGCAAATTTGACACTGGAAGTATTTATGATAAAAACAGCCAAGAATCCAAACTACTCACAACATTTTAATTGAAAGAGTTTTGATGAGAAAATAGAAAATGTTCCAATACTGAGAACAGAAAAGATTTTTGAACATGGCTCTTGTGTTTTCCCTCATGCCTTTTTTCCAGATAAGTAAATAGAGTCCCCCAAAGCCAGTGGAGGATGGAATGGTCACAGCAGCAGCACGTGTGGTGCATGCCATGGAGCAACAGCTGGGATGCTCTGCCAGGAGGAGGAAGGACCCTGGAGTGGACATGGGGGGCAGCTGAGATTAAGGAATAACTTTAACCCTGGGTTATGACAGGGGATTTGTGGCAGAGACCAGAGATGTTCCCTTGTTGCCTGATAAATGAGGTGACAGCAGAGGCAGGTCTCTGTCAGCACAGCCTCTCCAGGGACACAGCCCCTTCCAGCACTGAGCTGGGATGCTCAGAGCGATTTTTCTCCCTTCTTTTTCAGGGCTGTGGGAAGGACAATTAAAATGAAGAGAAGTGTGGATGATGATGAGCTGGTAAAACCTCATCTGTACCCACTAAGCTTCTGTCATAGCTCATTTCCCTGTGCACACCTGGGGAATGCTGTGAGATGGCTGCAGCCTTTCTGTTTTCTGCTGGGGAGGATTCTCAGTGCAGAGACTCCTGAGGACAAAGCCGGGGAAATGGGTGAGGAACCCCAAAGGAGCTGAAAACTGTCTCAGGAGGAGACGGATCCTTGCTGGTTTCCTGGAAGTGACGAGGGAGAGGACTGAGGATACATCGCATCGTTTGATTTGTTGTTTTGAGCAAATCTATTAAACCACAGAGCTACATTTTAACAATCTACCACATTCTGGTTCACCTCATTTCCAATGGAAATGGAAAGTAAATTATCCTCCCCCTGACTGTGGAGGCAGTATTGTTAGCATATGTCAATCAGAGAAGCACATTCTGCTACAACAACATTTGGCTGCCAAAAAATCTTATTTGACTAAATGTACTTTACAAAATTACTGGTTATCTCACTCAGTAGCCAGAATTAGCATTTTTTTAACCAGCCAGTGGATAATTTCAGCCGTTAATAAGCATAGCACTGCATTCCAGGATACAGCAATCTGTGCAAGACAAAGCAGGAAAGGGGAAGGTACACAGTGCTGGGATGCCAAAGGGAGCATTTGGCAATGGCACTCGTGTTTGATGTTCACAGGATGTGTCTGATGAAAAAAACATCCACAGGTTTTTTTCCCGCACAGTAAATAAATTACCATCTAATTAACCCCACCTTTCCATAGCTCTCCAGCTTCCCATGCCAAGTATCTCACGATTATCAGGTAAATATCATTCCTTAGCTACAGCAGGGCAGGAGAGGATTGTGTTTGTGAGTGATAGAAGAAAATAACCCTTGCTTTTGGAGCCAGGAACTGGCACATGGAAAAACGTGGAAGCTGGCCAACTACAGCCTAATAAGGCAATTTATCTCTTCTGGAATTTTTTGAGGGGACCTGTACTGCAGGGTATTGGCTCTGGTCCTTACCTTGGGTAAGTCCATCCCGGTGTGGGAGCACAAATCCTGGGTAAACAGGATTATCTGGCCAAGTGCCAAAGCCTGTGTGTGGATCTGGAGCTCCACCAGCGCGTTTGAGCAGGAGCTCGACCTTTACACGCTGCCAATTTTAACTCGGGCAGGTTTGCCTGTCACACTTCATTTCAGGGCTCTGACAGCGTGGCAGGGGGTGACACAGCTGTCACCCTCGGACAGAGGCTGCCTGGTGACGTGGGTGGGTGGCACTCTGTGCCCTGTGCAGACTCTTTTGGAGGGTGCACGAGGGTATGGTGGAATCCTGAATGCCCACTGGGTCCCCTCACAGCATCAGAGTGACTCAAACCCCACTGAGCTCAGCTGAGTGAAATAACCCTCCCCTTCCCCCATAAAGAGGGGCAGTATGCAAATATCCGTGTAGATCCAGGATATAATATCCCATCTTTAGCTTAATGAATAATCAAACACAAGATACCAAATCCCAGCTATTATTTTTCTCTTTGAAACACCCTGAGAAATGGCCACAAAAGCTCTGATTGTTGCCTCCCAGTATATCCTGTACCTCTTCTACCCAGCTAGAGGTGAGTACACACTCCATACACAGTTACCCAAGGTAACAGAGTGTGGCTGTGTGAATTGCTCCAATCTCATCCCAAAGAGCTCCCCTGTTCAGCCAGATGAGCTGCAGGAGCTCAGAGAGACTGAGGAGCACCTTCCCTCTGCCTCAGGGAGACCTTTTCAAAAGCGTTGAATATCAAGCCCAGACATTTCAAAGAAAGGTTACGATGATGTGAAATGTTGCTCGAAGTCACAGGTATTGATGTCAAAATGTATGATCAGCTCCAAGTTACAGAGGCAAAGCCTGAAGCCAGAACACAGCTGCGTGGGGACACGGGGATGGATGGCAGTCACAGGCAGCTGAACCTCAGGAGCTGGGGCACCGATGAGGGTGTGAGCCTGATCTAAACATAGACATGAGCAGGACATCCAGAGTTTTTCATCCAGGGGGAAAAAAATCCCAAAGAAAAGCCTGGAACACAGGCTCACCCTGTCCAATCCATTGCTGATTGAGTCACTCAGCAGGTTTTGGTGACCTCAGCTGGCATCAGTCATAGGAGCTGGAATTGGTCAAACCTCTGTATTTCAGACCTCTGCAGGAGGCCCAGTTTTATCTTTGCTTTGGTTGTGGTCTGGGAACGGGGGACTGCAGGTTGCTGAGGTGAAGAAAGAGAACAGATAAGTCTGAAGATAGATTATCAGAGGGAGCTGATGGATGCTCCCAAGTCACTGGGCTGGCTCCTGTCCCCAGGCTGCTGCTGCCCTGCAGCCATGAGTGTCAGTGGGGCTGGAACTCAATTAATTGCATGGCAAGGACATGTGAGCATCTGTTCCTGACACATCCACTTACTTGCTTTACTCACTGAGGGAAAACCCCTCCAAAGACTACTCTGAGGATAATGCAAAAGACTTGTTCTTGAGCTCTGGCTGCTCGAGGCTGTGGAGGAGTTTCAGGTTTTGTATTGGTAGATATTTATATCAGAAGAAAATTCGTGTTACTACAAGGCTTGGGGTGGCAGCATGCACTGACTGCAGTCTGTGCTGTACTCGGGGATCTACAAGGTGCAAGTACCTACAACCTGGTGCACAGCAGCAGGACATGGCCATGCACAGGACAGCGATCCTCTTCCCTCTCTGTGCTGGCTGGATGCCTCCAGAGCTGTCTCCAGCTGGATAACATCAACCACAAACTCTTCCAAAGGGCTTAATTTAGCTCTAGCATTGAGATCAGAAAGAGGATCTGCTTAAACTCTGTTTTCATTAGCATTTTGTGTCTGCTCCACAGTAGTGATGTTTTCCTGGCTTCTCTCTGTAGGTCCATGGCCAACACAGAGAATAACCAGGCAGTGTGGATTAAGGTTTTAAGAATAACCAACGTGTACCATTTTCAAGCCTGTGTGTGGTCCCACACTGATGAACTATAATGGGAATGCAGAGCAGCTAATGATGTTGAGAAGTTGAGTTAATCACATACTCTGCAGGAGTTAATCAGATACAGAACAGATGGAAATAAATTGCATACTGACAAAAAACATCCATCATATCTATGGCAAAAACATTCCCATTCATAAACTTCCCTCCTTGGAGAAAATATTTGTACATAAAAAACAACATCTGATGCAGAACAACTTAAATGGGTCTCTTGCTCATGATGGGTTGGGAAAGATGTCAGAGCACTGAATAATAGTGGCATTCCCAAGCTGGACTGGATACCTGAAGGATCATTTAACCTCATTTCTATGCATGGTTAAAATGCTGTGGCCGGAACTATTTTCAGATTTATTGTAAGTAACAGCAAATGATGTGATTCATCCATAAGTGTTTGATACAAATCTTATTATTCCTAATTGTACACAAGGGTAATATCTAAATATTGAACTCCCTGGGGACCTCTGAGCTTTTCATTACCTCCCTAAATGCCAGAGAACCTACTCCATTAGAACTGCTCTTAAGAGAAAAATTCCTCCTTTCCTGGTCTTTGCCCACCAAACTCAAACTTGAACGGTTCAGCTGATTCCAGCTTCCAAAGAGAACAGATGAGTTTGGAAGGTTCTAAGGTTTATCACCATGCAATGGAAATGCCTTGTATATCATGGATATCATGGATATTCAGCTTTTTCACTGAAGGCTAAACGTTTGTTTAGAAAAATGGAAGAGTAAACCAGTAACCAAAAAAGCCCAACCCCAAACATAAAAAACCCAAACAAATAACCCAAGTTCTCTCTAGGATTGAGCTTGATGAAGATGATTAATTTGGGGCCTTGTACATCTCACTTCAGTTAATTTAGGGCCTCCTGCCACTGATTTAAGAGGGCTGTGTGGATCTTATAAGGGAAGGGTTTTGTCACAGGACAGCTGCTGCCTTCCTGTACCTGGTAAGGGAGGACAGAAGTGACAGAGCAGCAGTGGTGATCCTCCATCACATCATCATTAACCCAAAAGCTTCAAATCCCCCCCCTTCCTCCTTCAGGAAATCACAGAACGTTCTGAGCTGGAAGGGCCTTACAAGGATCATCGAGTCCATCTCCTTCCTTCTTCATTTCCTGTGGTTGGTACAGTGAGCTACAAGGTAAATTAATTCAATTTGCCCAATTTTGCTTGCAAGCAAGAATAAAGTCAATTCATATGCTGTCAGTTTGCTGGCCTCAGCCTCGCTCCTCAGATCCATTGCACTATTTAGGGCAATATTTTTGGTTGAACAAAAACTCAGTGAATAATGCTCTTGCTTTTCCCTTTGAACATGCAGGTCTTTGTTACTATTTCCCCCTCACCCTCCCCAGCAGCTATGTTCTACTGGAGAGGAAATAATATTTCAACTTCAAATGACAGATTGGAAATACGCTTTAAATAATTTACCAGTGCAGTTGGATTTCAGTTCTCACTATCTGCTGGTATTTTGGTTCCTGCTTGTTTTCGCCAAAGGGATATTGCCCATTGCTTTTCACAAGATATTTGGGTTTCTCCAGCTCTGCTGCTTGTCAGCCCTCTAAATAATTTAATAAATGTTCATACAGTGCCTAATGCTCCTGACGGCTGAGTAATCCTAATCCAGGTTTTGCAGTTATTTTCTGTCTATCCTCTTTTGGTTCTTTTTTCCCACTGGGTTGCACAAGCTGTGGGAGCTCACATGGTGGACGTTCATCCATGGAAAGTGTCTCCATGGTGCTCCCCGTGGTGCAGACTGATGCTCTCTGTTGAGGGTGGCTGATGATGTCCTTGTCAAACCCCAGGAACTCGTCCTCTTTCCTCTGCTGTTGGCCACCACTGCAAGTGCTCAGCACATCTGAGACCCCTGTGTGGTTTTTGAAGCCTGGGATGCTGCAGGAGGGGCAGCCACCACAGCCTTAAGGAGAACACAGACTGCATGTGTGTCTGAGGGCTCTATCACCACGTAAATAAGTCCCAACAGCTGATTTTGCGAGCCAATATCCAGATCCTTGCGTCTCTAACCTGTGCCTGTTATTCCACTCTTCTTTGGTTCATGTTTGGGATGGCTGTTGTCATGAATGAGACTGTTATGCTTGGATATTTACTCACAGACAACATCAAGAAAAATAATCAAACCCTGGTGACAGTCAATTATCCCCCAACTTTTCTTGTTCTGGCAATACTGAGTCATTTCATCGCTCATAATCAAAATGGATGGCTTTTGCCCACATGGATATGAAGTCACTTGCAGTGACTGTTCCAGGATTCTAACTAAACAGCCTGCTTTAGCAGGGAAATAAAGCCAAAGACACAAGCATGGGAGCATAATAAGCAAAGATTTCTGACTGTGAAGAGCAGCAAACAGTTGAATCAAGTGGTGCTTTCTTCCTTCCCACACTCTCTTGGTAGGTGGATCATGACAGAGAAAAATGTGGGTTTGTTTGGCTCACGTGGTGCCTGTCAGACTCCAGCTTTACACTTGGCATGTGCATGGGTGTGGAGCAGTCGGGTGCTGGGCTCCCCTCTGCCACCTGTGTCCGAGCCAGGGCCCTCCCTGGGGACAGGGGCTGGGTGGGCAAAGCTGCAGTGACCCCTCTGTCCTGCCCTTTGTGGGGAAAAAATGAGGATACAACCAGCAGCTGGCTGACAGGAGAGCAGAAACTCACTAGAGCGCATGGTAATTGATAAATCAGCTCGATTCCCCAGGATGATGTTGAAGATTTAAGATAAAGACTTTGTTATAAACCAGCCAGAGACTACAGCCTTCAGCCTGATGCATGAGGCACATGCTGCAGGAGGATCCAGAGGAAAGTTAATTTAAACAAAACCCCAAAGAAATGGAAAGAACAAATCACTCTCCTATTGAAAAACACATTAGACCCAATTCAGAAGAATTCAAAGCAAAGTTAAGTTAAACAAAACCCCAAACAAATGGGAAAAAAAAAGATCATCCTCCTATTGAAAAATACGTTAGACCCAATTCTGGTTTTGCATTTCTGCCAGGTGAGGTGGAGGCAGAGGAGGGAAACAGATGCTGTAGTGTCTGAGAGACAAGCAACATCACAACAAAAAAAAATTTATCTGTTGAATTACATTTCAGGATCAAATTTTCTGAAGCTTTTTGTAATATTTCACATATGCTGAAAAGTCTCATTAATATAGCTGGTAAAATAACAGCTTGTCTGCTTAAAGTAATTAGTAGTTGACAATTGGGCTGAATTTTAAATCCATGAGGAGCTTTGGTTAGCACTAATAAATGTTGATTAAGGTAGCAATTAAAATCTAACAATCTCTCTGGGGATCTGAACTTTAAAGCTGAAGTTTGGAACATACCTCAATTTACAAAGAAAATGCTACAGTTCCTCCCCAAGCTGCTTTATTAAGCTGTGGCAGTGTGGATTTTTTTTTTCCTTTGGGGTTTTTTTCCCTTTGTTTTTTTTTTCTTTCTCTCTTTTTTTCCCCCCCCAATTTACACAAATTAATTGCAGCCTAAAGTAGTTCTCCACAGCTTGGGCAGCCACCAGCACCTCTCCCAGTCTAACACCTGGTTGACACAAAGACCTTGGGACAGCGGTGACATTTAGCAGAGTGAGGTTTGAGCTTTCTCTCAGGAAATGCTGCAGGACCCTCTTGACGTCCCTATTTCCATGGCAGTCCTTCCCAGGAGGCAGCACCTGTCTGTCCCTCTCCTCATCAGGCTCTGAAGTGGGCTGGAGAGATCTCCAGCTCTCATTTGAGATATTCTGCCTCGCACACGCAGCCGACCTCTCGCAGAGAGGCGAGGTCAAGCCTTGCTGGCTGTGCTCATCTCTCCTGATTCCCCCTCTCGCTGCTCCTCATCACATCCCATAATCAGGGTGATTGGATGAGCTACCAAGGAAAGGTATTGACTAGGCAGTGTCTTGAGGAAGACTAAAATTATCATTCTTTGTTGCACTTGCGCCGTGTGACCAAGGCAAATCACGAAGCACATTTTGTTTATAGACTTCTTCTACTGATTTATCATCAAGGCACTATTCATGGAGGTCTCAGGTCCTTTGTGATCTTACCCAACTGGATAAAATTTCAGTCACTTCCCTGCATTCTATTTTGGAAGTCAGAAAGCGCATTTAAATTCCATGGGGCACCTCCTTTATCCTGGCCAAATCCTTTCGGGTTTTTTCACTCTTGTAGTGGGCAAGACATGAACTGAACACAAACCCAGATTTGTCTTTATCACACATTATCTCTGTGTCACCTATTAATTACATTGCATCCCCTAGTTTTTAAGATGAATGCCAGTGGGGGAAAAATAGGAATACAATGTGCAATGGGAGCAACTTGGTCCTCTGGTGCTCCCAGAAGTGTGTTGGTACTTCTGCTCTGGTCATGCCACTCAAATCAACCGACTTGTTATTCTATTGTTTTCCAGGTCTGCTCCTGCTGACCTTGGGAGCTGCTGAAATGGGCTCCTTTTCCTGCAGGGTACTTGCCATGGCTGTTATGGAAAAAATAGGCCATTTTTGCAAAAACTCTGTGCACATCGTGGTCAAACCCAGGGAGCATTCCTGGGGCAAGGCAGGGAGGTCAGAAGGAAACTGTGTCCCTTTGACTTCCCAGGGCTCCTGCTGAAGGTGGTGGCTGCTGCTTGCTCCTGCTCTTGGCCCCAGCATCCTCAGGAGGTGAAAGCCTCTCATTCTGGGAAGGACCTTTAATAATTAGCATCATTTTTAGGTGCTTCCTTCACCCAGCCCATGCGATCTGAGTGTGGCTGTTGGCTTCTCCACAGCACTATGTGTTCCTGAGTACATTTTCTGAGTCCATTCATTGTTAAGGATATTTACAGAAAAAGAGAGCTGGGGAACTGAGGATGTGAAGAGCTGGAGGAGGAAAAGGAATAAATCCAGAGGGTTGAAAAAAAGCCCATTCACTATCAGTCAATGTGTCTATCACTTTTTTTTCCCTTTCTTTTCTTCTGTGTTGTAAGGACGAAACACAAATGGCTCAGATAAATGTGGAAAGGGAAGCAAATGAAAGCTTCATAGCCAGAGACATTGAGAGCTATTTTTTTTCAAAGGAGGCTTAAGAACTGGATGAAATTGTGCATTTCCATTTGAGTGAGCAATTTCCACGCCTGAAGCTTTGGGACAGGTCGTTCTCTCTGCAAGATGGACACAAGGGTTGAACCAGCCGGGAACTGGAGCCACAGAGGGGCACGAGGGGGAGCAATGGTTTGGATATCTTGGCACTGTGGTTTTGGGGTTTTCAGGGAAAACAGCTGCTCTGAGAGAGTCCCCAGTGGACACAAATCATCCTGGACATCTCTACCCAGTACCATCCTCCACATGGATCTACCTGGGCTGCTGTGAAGACATCACCTGGGGTCTGCAAACATTATTGCATGGGAAGCCATGAGCTCCTGAGGAGAAGCCAGGGTGATTATTCATGCACAGTCTTTCAGACTACTTGAAAGGGCCTATTTAATATTTTTACAGTAATACTGTGCACTCTGCTGCTCTTACAGTAGAATTACAGGTGTCATCCTGAGGAGGTGTGTGTGGGGGGCAGGTTTTTGGAGAAAAGCCATCTTGCCAGGGAGACGAGACAAACAGAGGGGCTGCAGAGAAACTTGGCATCTCCAAGGAGCTCAGAGGATCTCCTGGTTTCAGGTTGCTGCCCTGCCCCCTCACAGAGCCACGAGGGTAAATCAGCAGGGAAATACTCAAACAGTGGGGATAGTATGGAAGGACTCATTGGATCAAGTGACAAGCAGAGAGAGAAATCCTAAATCTAGAATAGGTACAGAGGAAAGCAGATATGAGCCACCTGTCCCTGGTGACAATGTCTCTACTGGCCAATTAAAAGCCACTGCAATGAACAGGCCAGGTCCTAATGAGCTGTGGGTCCAAAGCCTGACTGGGCAGCTGGAAGGCCACGTAACCCCAAACCCACATGGTCTTTCAGAAAATGAACCCAAGGCAAAACAGATCGAGAAGGTCACGGCTCTCTCCTGCAAACCACAGCACAGGCAAGCCCTGAATGTTTTCCCATTTCTCTAAATTGATTTTCTCTTTTCCAAATTAAAGCACAGAATGAACATGTGAGACCAAATGCTATCGGAGCAGACTGCAAATGAGGCTAATAGGCCAAATGTCAGATTTGTTTCTGCTGAGGAGTCATTACTGAGTACAGACTTTATGTAACCTGCTTTGCTCTAAAGCATAATCCAGCCAGCAAATGACTGGCATGAGGAAGATGTTTTTCCTGTGGAATGGCTTCTTTCCTGTCACAAATTTCTCTGGACCTTACTCCAAAGAGTAAGGGTACCCACCTGGCTGTAGCCAGCACTTGAGGCTGGCTAAAAATCTGATGGATAAGGGAAGCCTGAGGTGCTGGGTTGAATAACTCCTTGGATTCTGTATGGAGCAAAGGTATCAATTGCTATTCCTCAAATCAAGATTCTGATTGAAGGTTTAGAAGAATCTCTAATCATTTCCCCACGGCAGCTCAAACTCCTGGAGCACAGTTCACAGGCTCTTAACAGGAGGGTTGTTTTTTGGGTTTACTTTTCTCAAAAAGCACAGAGCTCCATGGAGGAATGGCTGAGAATGCTGACCTGGAGCAGGTATCAGCTTCCAACGTCCTGACTTGTGCGGTGCAGGAGCCAGAAGCTGAATCTCTGCAAGAACCCAGTAACTCGTGGTGCTGCTCAAGGCTCTGAGTGTGGCTGTTGGTCACATCCCCCTCTGCTCACAGAGATGTTGCAGCTGCTGTTGCTGGCACTTACTTACACTGGCCTTTGCTATGCATTAACCAAAATAATTTCCTTTTTGAAGCACAAAAATTTCAGGGCAAAAATTGCTGCTTTTATCCCTCAGGCAGGCTGCCCAGACACAAGACAGTCTCAGGTAGGAATCATTCCTGTCCAAACAGCTGTGGAGGCAGATTCCTCGCAAAAGAGGAGGTGATTTAGCAAGATAAAGTAATCACAGTGTCGTGAACGCAACCAGGATTTCCCTGTTAATTACCTCACTGTTAATTAAGGGACCATTTTTGTATTAAAATTAATTCTCATCTTTTAAAAATATATTACTTAAAAAGGGGATGTACAGAAGTGTTTATCACTGATACCCTAAGATGCTAATTTCCAAATGTTTTGGCTTGTAATCAAGTTTAATTTTCTAACTTACCCTCCAAAGGAGAGACTTTACACCAGTTTTGACATTTAAATTACCTTTGATTTGCAAGTCCAATACTTACATAAATATTCATAGCCAAGAATCAAGTATTTAGTCTTTAATTTTTTTAAATTTTTAATTCACTACTAAAAACCAGCTCCAGAGCAAGCTGAAGGAATGAAATGAAGCACATTTTATCTGAAGCACTGGGAGCATCTGGCTTTGCTACCTAAGAGTGAACCAGCACATCACGCTTCTGTTTGATGCTGCCGAACAAAATTTGACAGTGAAATCATCCTTTGATCCTTTCCCTTACATCTCCTCGCAAAAAGCTGCTGTGAGGTGGGAGCTGTTGCCCAGCACTGCCATTGTTTTGGCATGTGCCACGTCCAGCCCTGCATGGGGACAAGGCAAGGGCAGCCCAGCTGCTGCCATGGTCCGGTGCCACGTGCCAGAGCTGGCATGGCCGAGCCCGGCCTCTCCTCTCGGGCAGGGAGAGCATTTTGGCAAACACAACAGCTTCACTTGCCCTGAGCGTGGCCCCTGTGAGGACAAAGCCCAGCTTGGCACAGGAGATGACTGCTGAAAGGATGCCTGGGGTTGGGGGAAAAGAGCCTTTTTGGCGCTGCCTCATTGTGACCCTTCCCTGCCCAGGGTGACAGCGTGCCAGCCCCAAGCACATTGGCCACAGCCATCCCAGGGAAGGCAGCAGGCTCCAGGCTCTGGGAGGATCCCTGTCCCCTCTGGCAGTGACACCAAGGTGTGCTCTTGCTGCTCTCCTCCAGCCCCCACATCCATTCAGGCTCTGACACAATTTCGGTGACCAAGGAGAAAGCTGTGCTGGGGATTGGCAGCTCTCAGGGGTGATGTGCCCAACTCCCTTCCCCTTCCCTGAGCAGAAGCTCAGGGGAGAAGCAGAAGAGCTGAGATGCTCCAGCCCCTGCCCTTGCTGGTGTGGGTCTCTCTGGTGGCTGATTTCTGTCTCAAAATGTTTCAAAGATGCTCCATTTTTTCTCCAGGATATTGTGAGAACGTGGGTCAGTGTGGGATGGGAGGAGGGACAGGATCATTGAACAGGGGGCTCAGAGTCTCACAGCCCAGCTCTGAGGGATAGAGCAGGCAAACACCTGCACACATCAGTCACAATAAAGGGCAAATTGGCTTCATAATGAAACATTCTCCTCTCTTCAGTGACTGATGACTTCTTCTTTTTTTTTTTTTATATCAGATACCCTTCAAATGTAATTAATTTCTCCAGTCTTTTTTCTTCTTTCAACAATAAGGCAGGGACAAAGAACCAGCACTATCACAATCCATCTCTCAAAATCATTTCTCTTTGGAAAAAGGCTAACAAAAAATCGAGATACACTGCGACCCTTTCTACCCTTAAACCAAAGAACGTATTTTAAGCATAAACATCTACTTCTGAGATGAGCCACTGCCAATGCTTTAACTAACACAAGAGACAATATGACACTGCTTTTGTGGCATGTTAGATACCCCAGCTCACCCCCACCCCAGGGACAATAAATATGTACCTCATGTGTACCTCTCCTGCTGCCAGGAGTGTCCTTGGCTTCTTGTGTGGGCATCTTTGCACCACAGTTACACTGAGAGATTGATTTTCTGATACATAACTGAGGTGTCTGCTCCTACCTGAGATCAAAGAAAGACCTGCTTTCCCATGAACTCGGCCAGATCTTTACTTTGTCTGCTTTCTTCCCATTTCAGTTCATTATTTTAATTAAAGGTATTCTCTCTGCCTACAAAATAATGGTTCACAATGGATGGCGGACTCACTTCTAATATTATTTACCTCTTCCATTTGAAAAGAAATTACTTGCAGTAAAGCCCCATTCAGTTGGGATCTGAGTGTGGCCTTAGAAACTCCAAGCTTGGAAAATGTGAGATGGACCAGAAAAGATCAGGGATGCCAATTTCAGGTCTGTTTCTGCCAAAAAAACTGAAAAATGTACTTATTTGGTGGGGTGATGTTCCCTCTGGTCAGTGCCTAGGACTAAATTGAATCCAGGACAACAAAGCCCTTCCAGATTCACTTTCCATGAAGGATCAGACATGAAAAGAATGAGCATCAAAACTGGTGAAATGAAGCTGTTCAGCTCTGAATTGTTTGAAGATACTCCACAATGGTTAGAGAAGACTCATAGGAAAACCTGGACTTTGTTCTCCCAAATAACTCATGGCAATGTAGAAGACACAATCCCGTGTCACTCTGGCAGAAAAAAAGACACGACAAAGGCCTGAAACTTCTTGATTTTTGATTCACTAAAATCTGTGAGTCTTTTAAGTGACAAGTTCTCATAAATAATTCCATCTAATGGAAGATACTTTGGTAATTGCAGTATTTTAATTTCAGCCCTTTAAGTGCAGAGAATTCTCATTAGCACTCAGCATTCAGGTACTGCAATGAATTTTCATGGAGAGAGAATAGCATACACAGCACTGAAATGGTGGAAGTATGATGAATTTATTCATCATTTTATGGACAAAGATATTAAGTGATTCATTAAGCAAAACCATCCATTCCTTTCTGGGTACAAGAAAGTTATTATTCCTGTTTTTCAGGTAACTAGATGGAGGAAGAAAATTACCAGCTCTGGCCTAAACCTCTTCTTCCCAAGCATTTCTACAGTAACTTTCTCTGTTTTCTAGCAAGGTTTATTTTTAAATGAAGCCTTCAAGTGACCCTGGAGAGTCTGACTTTCCACGCCTCAATCTAACTCCTGTGCAATATTGCCTTGACTAAAGGCAATAAAAACATCCACAGGGGAGCTGAAATTCCAGGCTGGCAGACTGAGTGCATGAATATTATAAATGAATGAAGCAAAATTCGGATTTCAGGACAAAAGCTTGCCTTTACACCAATGCAGAGAGAATTGGGCCTTGTCATGGCTGTTTAAAGGAATTCACAGTACCTTGGAGAAGTGACTCCTCTGTTGCCATGTGCTGCCAACTTGGAAACCGAGTCATGGAAATTAAAACATCCATGTTCTCAATTATCCCACTGGCACTGGAAGTGCTGAAGGAGGAGGAGGGATATTAAAGGAGAGTGTGCAAGAACAAAAGTGCTGGTTTTACACCGAACTCCAAGCTCTCTCGTGTAGCAATGAGTCACAAAAGTCTTGGGCAAGCAGCGCTCAGCAAAGGCGGTACCGTGGGCAAAGAAAGAAGAGTCATGGCGCATTTTCCTTCTAATTGTCTCCTCTCTTTTAATTGGTTTCAAAACTAGCTGTTAGAAAGGAGGCAAATGCTGCTTCCTTCATGTGTACTGCAGTAAAATGGTGGGAAAGGTAAAGCACTGCAGGTAAAGCTGGTGGGAATCACAGACTCACAGAATGGTTTTGGTTGGAAGGGAACTTAAACCTCATCTCATTCCACTCCCTGCCATGGACAGGGACACTTTCCACTATCCCAAGTTACTCCAAGCCCCATCCAAGCCGGCCTTGAACACTTCCAGGGATGGGACATCCACAGCTTCTCTGGGCCCCCTGTGCCAGGGCCTCACCATGTGAGCCATTCCCTCCATTTAGGCTGTATTGAGTTCCCAGCTCAGTGAGGCATCGCTGGATTTGGTTTAAGATAGAAATTAAACGTTCCCAAAACTCAACTCCCTGCTGAGCTGCTGTTTACAAACAACACGTGGGTGATGGAGACAAGGACAGTGACCAAAGCCCGGTCTCAGCCAGCCCAGAGGAACTGTTGAGCATCGCTCCATCACTGCTGCAGATGTTTTCAGCTTCTCTGGGCCAACACACACGGCTGCTTCTTGCTCCATTCCTTACAGCTCTCATTCATTTTACCTTCTATTTCCTGGCACTGCTTAATTTGGAAAAAATGCTACAATGACAGGTCTGTGGCAACTCTGACCACTTTTTCAGGTTCACAGCTTACACAAAGGAGCTGAGAAGTGCAGGTCCCTCCTCACTCAGCCCAAACCTGTGGGCATCCAGCTACATCCAGGCCTCTGCAGCTGCATTTGTTACAAGCAGACAAAGCTGTTGGCTCTGCAAAAGGCCCTTCCAGTGTAATTATAAAGCCATTTTTGCGTGAAAAAATGGTTGTTTGTATGAATACATGCATGGACCAGGTTTAATTCTAAAGGTAGAGTTCAAACCTAATTCGAGTGTGTCAAAACTTCACAGGTGAGGACCTCTGTGTTGTTGCAAAGGCATTCAAAAATTCTGCTTTGCTGTACAGCCTCTGGTAAAGCAGAGATCATATGGATGAAAAAAGGGATTAGTCTGATCTTTAATGATACAGCCAGTCTCCCAACCTGAGAACCAAAATAAAAAGCACAAACCAAACATAAAGAGGGAGAGGCACCAGCCACCTGAGAGCTATTTGGATTAATATATTTAGAACCAATTAGAGACCTTATTAAACACTCTTCCTCTGGGACCTCTCTGGGATATACCTGATACAGACAAGGAAAAACATTTGATCTTTAGCAGTGAAGGAGCAAAAGCAAAATAAATTATAAAAAAAAAGACACGCTGAAGACAGATAACTTCAAACAAAATGAATCAAGAGAGAATGCCAAGAAGATTGTGCCTAACTTCTAGGGGACAACTTGGATATCAGTTTACTTATTTATTATGCATTAATTAAAATGCTTAAAAGAGGTGGAACCAGGCTCAGGGAGTGATGAAGCCAAATCAGATGTGCTTTGACTCATCACAGTGACACAGTGAAAGCTGTACAAAAATTTTACCAGGGAGATCTGTTTGGAGAATTTAAGAGCTTTGTGCATTTAAGGAGTTGTGACATGCTGTTGTAAGGCAATGAAAAGTACAGGGACTGAGGAGATGTGAGAATACAAGTTATAAAAACAACTGAAAAATGGTTTTGTCCTGTACAGGGTTTCTAATAGATGAAGCAGTTCTAATTGCCATGGAAAAGTGAAAGCAAATCTTGTGGTCCTTGAAGCCTCCTGTACCTGCATTACGAGCTTTGAGTATCTGCTCTAACTTAGAGCTGCTCTAACAGCTTTTGCAGTGTTTTTGGACCCCTCCTGCAGAATGAAGCCTCTAAATTGAAGGTAGAACCCTGTGCTTGTACCTGTGGAGGTCCCTGGTCCAAGCTCCAGCAGCTCCCACAGGTCACCCTGTGAAGGCTGAGGCAGAAGGATGGGGAGTTACAAACCTGGAGGCCCAGGACTCAGCCCTTGCTCGTGTCTGCAGCAGTTATAGACAAGTAATCTTCTGAAGAAAGTGGGGAATTTGATGCAAAATGAATTTTTGGAAGGAAACCAAAAGCTGTTTGTCATAATTCGACATACATAACTGACAAAAAAAGGTGGAAATGTTGAACTATTTCAGTGTTTTCAAATAAACACTTGTTTTCTCCCTGGAAACACTAACACATTTCGTTTCAAAATATTAAATAAGAAAATATGCTGAAGTTCTGCTTTATTTCAGAATTGTCCTAAGCTAAAAAAAGAAAGAAGAAAAAGATGGGTTATAAGCCCAAAATGAAGCAAAGTGATCCACCTCAGCTCGGACTAGAAGTTTAATTTGCACACAAAGTGTTGTAGGTCAACCCCGAATTAATTGCTTTGCTTAACTCATCCCTGATAAATTTCTTAATTCACTCTTGGTTTGACCCAAGCAGCTTTCTCCTTTGAAAATGAGAAATAATTATTTCATTATGAAGCCACAAATCCCATCATTCTCCCATGTGCAGAAGGAACATCTCCAGCGGAAAGAGAGGAAGAAGGAGAAATAGTGAATCCACGAGGACTTGAAGCAATGTGAACTTGGGGAATCACCCACCTGCTCTGATCTCATCTGGAACCTGCTTACCCAACATTTCTCTGGGTTCCCACCATGGCAGAGAAGGTCAAGATTTCTCCCAAAGCATCAGTGCTTTTGTGAGGCTCAGCATCAGAGGCTGTGACAGCAAGACAACTTTGTTCTCAAGTGTGAACCACCAGTGCCTTCAGAGTATTTTGCCTCTCCCGCCCCCATCAAAAAAAAAAGTGTAGAAATGAAGAAAGTTCATCTGGACTGAAACAAAGCGGGAGGAAGCATCCTGTCCTTTCATTTTGATGGATCTTTCTCTGCCGGGAGCATTGAATATCTTCATTTTCCAGGTATCATTTTGGTTTCAGATTAGTCATTCTTGACGCTGGCATTTTCCAGCTGACGGATTAAGCTTCTCCGACTGGGCGCAAAGTATTTGGATGTTGTCTTGTAAAATAAGTAATTTCATCCCCCTCCTTTTGGCCAGAGCAGTGATTACTGCTCACTGGTTTAGACAGTGAAAGAGCGGGTTATTTTGGAAAGAATGAAAAAATAAAATAAAATAAAATCTGGGAACATTTCCATTTCCCTCAAACTAAGCTTAACTCGTTTTAAGGTTTTATTAAGGGCACAGAATGGTGGACAATGAAATTATTTCTCTGAGCTGGGAGAGGTAAAGCAGATTGCTACACACAGGGAGAGGGGAGCTGACTGCTCTCATAAATAAGTCAATGCAATAACTCCTGCAAGACTGGAAGCGGAATGACAGCTCCTCCAGATGCTGATGCTCTACTTCTCTGTGACCCTCAGTAAACCGGAGTTTGCTAAAAATACCCTCCAAAAGTACACGTGCTCCAGGGCTGCAGAAACCCTTGGAGCAGGGGAGGTTTTAGATGGCCATATTCCAGCTCAATCCCACCTCAATCCCGTGCTGGGCTGGGTATCACACCTCTGCTCCTGACTCATGTGCCCAGACCTCCACTGAGCATCACCATCCTGGCTGAGGGGCTTTGTGGCCAGGGAGTGGGGAAGGCTGGTGGAGCCTGAGCTGCTGAGCTTCCCCAGGGTGGTGGGGATGGTGCCTGCTGCATCCTGGCTGCTTTGGGAGCAAATCATGGCCACACCACGTTTTAACGGAGATTATTTCAAGTTACGCTTCCAATAGGGATATTTCTGTACGTGCCCAGCCTTGCCCTCCTCCCTGCCCTCTCTTGACACAACAAAGTGGCAGGTGATAAAACACAGCAAAAATTAAAGGCAAGAGGAGATGGAAGCCCATTAAATTCCAAAGCAGAGCTTTGTTTTGGGATGAACATTCCTTCATTCCTCAAAATGCAACTCGTGCAGACAGTGACTACTCAGGCAGTGGGCAAGGGCATGTCACCTTCCCCTCCTGACACCCAACAGAGGAAATAAATCAGTGTCATCAAACCCCAGCTTCTTTCTCCCCTTCTTTTGCAATCTGGTGTCTGAGATGCATGAGGAAAAGGGATGAACAAGTCTGACAGGGTGATTAGTGCTTATCTTTACTCACACAGAGAATAAGTTACCAATCAGCCGCTCTGTCCCTATCTCCTTATTTAAAATGCAAACTAACATGAATGAAACAATAACATTTTAATTAGATGGAAATAGAAAAGCTATAGGAGAATGCCATTGTTGAAGCAGCCTGAGGTTCCCGAGCTGCATGTAATTACTTTGATGGATCACACACTAAAGGGAGAGTTAAACAGCACAGTTTCCACCAGACTTTTTGCACCATTCCATCTCTTCTCACTTGCAGTGATGGAAGCCAGGGAGAGCTAGGGTGGGAAATGATGTTCCTTCCAGTGCAGCAAGGACAGCCTTCTGGGAAGCAGACCCAGCCCACACTCCAACCCTGCCTGTTCTGCTTTAAAAAAACTAAAAGAAGGAAAAAAAGCCCCAGAGCTCCAAACCAAATGATGCCCAGAAAGCATCAAAAATGGAGGAGAGCATGTAAACCATGATGTAGAACAAAAGCAAGGAAAAACTGGAAGTAAAATAAGCCACGGAACTTTTCACAAGTATAAGGACGTACTCTAACAAGAAAGGCTGTCACAGACCAGCTCTGATGCCAACTTGCACTCTGGTGTGGTCCAGGGATCAGCCTGGCTCCCCCAGACTCAGTGCAGCTTCAAGCCCAAATTTTGGAGAGGCACAGCCCAGACCACGCGGTGCATCGAGGCTTTCGAGGCGGGGCCTGCTGCCAACACAAAATGTGTCACTGTGAATCATCCACACACCAGTTTCAGACTGAAAAACTGTTCCCTGAATCATGGTGAAAAGCACAAATGTTCTGCTCTGAAACAGAAAATTCACTGACTCCTTCTTGAGCCAAAAATAGGGAAAAGGGTTATGTAATTCATTTACTTTGAAAAATAAGCATTTCAGAATTATCTAAACAGCACTAATAACAGGGAAATCTCTGTTTATTTAATCAGTCCATTTTCTGCTGGGCTTGGTGCTGGTGCTCCAGGCAAGTTTGTCTCGTTCACCTTAAAACAGTTTAAACACAAAACTTCACCCAACAGCTGTGAGAGGCTGGCAAGGCAGCCGCTCCACTTCACATCCACGTAACCGCCTTAACCACGTGCTCCTAAAAACATCCCAGGTTTTGTTGCACACCATGTTGTGAGCAGAAGGAGAAGCTGGGAGCATTTTGTAAGTCTTGGAAAAGCTGTTTTCTTAGGGGTAACCAGAGCACATTTTATCACTGGTTTGCCCCATTTCCAGCCCAATCATCTTGGATGGAGGCAGATTCCTGACAACTTGCAGCTAGAATTATAAATGAAAAAGCCATGATTATTTTCAGCTGAAATCCTTGTCTCCCTGCATAAGTACTCTACTTCCCTCAGCAGTCTTTGCAATTCGGTCTTTGTGACCAGACACAAAAGCCCTGTTTTCTATGAGATCACTTATCTCCAGCAAAGCTTCAATGGAATATCGAATGAAGGCATCAAAACTCTGTCAAAACAACCACTGCCACAGCCTGGAAAGTAATTTTTCAAGGCTTCTTTCTCAATGTTTGCTGGTAAGCATTTTCAACAAGTTCATTCCCAGAAACGGTTGGGGAATTTCTCCCCATTTTCTCCCTCTTGGGCTGCTGGGCATAGCAGTGTCCAAGGCCAGGCTGGATGGGGTTTGGAGTAACTTCGTCTAGAGAAAGTTGTCCCTGTCCAGAGCAGGGGGCTGGAATGAGATGGTCTTTAAGGTCCCTTCCAACTAAAACCCCTCTGTGAGTCTATGATTCACCACTGGTGAAGAGGTCTTGGATTGCCAAACCTGTTCCTGGGCGATTCCCAGGCATTGGGATCACCCAGCTCCAAGGAAGGAAACCAGCTTTGCCCCACCACAACACCACCCCGTCTTCGGGACTGGTGTCTGTTTATAAGTGAAGGCAGCCAGGCAGAAAGACTCTTTGTCCACCTGAGTGGTTTCCCTGCTGCTGAGATGCTGACCTGAAAGGCCCCAGCCCTGGTCTGGGTCTTGGCAGGAGAGCAGCACTGCTCCTGAGGGATGCTGGGTCTGGAGAAGAGGATGCAGTTGGTCGATGTGATGGCTCCATGGAGCATGAGCAGGTTTTCCAGGTGTGCTTGTGTGAAATTTGTAGAAATAGAGGGAAATTGGCTAATTATTAAGGTTTTCATAGAATCATCATTGCTCAGCCACTCAGTAGGGAAATTTTTCCTAACATCCAAGCTGACCCTCCCCTGGTGCAGTTTGAGGCCATTTCCCCACGTCCCATCACTAATTGCCTAGGAACAGAGGTAAAAGTGTAAGAGTGTAAGGAAATGAGGCGTGGACCAGCCTCCCAAAGAGGAAAGAAACCCATTGCTGAAGAGGAATTAATGCCCAGAAGATTTTCAGCCATGCTGCAGTCTTGTCTCAACAGTACCCACAGGTCACAAGTCAAGATAATCTCTACAGCCCGATCGATACAGGTGGCCTTTTAAGCAAGCTCCTCTCTGCTGCCGTGAGGCTGGCTCAGGAAAGGTGTTACTGCAAATCCACATGGAAAATCAGGCATTGCACCCCGACAGACACAGCCCCAGCAAAAGGCACTCGGCACGGCCACGCTGCTGCAGCCCTCTAAAACTGGGAAAAAAAGGAAAAGTCTTGCAAATCACCTGAACCAACTCCTTCTCCTGAAAAATCACCTGGAATGTGGGGTTTTTTTCCTTACTTTGAAAGCACGGCTCTGATTTAGAGCACCAAGGGAAAGCATTGCCTGTCTCTTCTGAATTCAGTGGGGAGGAAGTCGGTCTGTTTGCAGGCGTGTGGCTGCTGTGCACAGCTCCAGCTGCAGTTGTAGAGCTCCAGTCAATAGTTGCTTTACAGAAAAAACAGTTTTGTTTTGCAGGCACAAAGACCTCTTCTATCCCTACCCAGCAGGAGGTTTATAAAACTGTCATTTCTTGCCCTGCTTCTGCCCTTGCCTCTTTACTTCTACTTCTTACAGGCTGCCAGTGGGTTTTTTATTGCTTTGGGTGTTTTCTTTTAATTGAAACTGAGTAAATTGCATTTTTTCCCTAAATAGTTGATGAGTTTAACAAAGTTTTCCATTATTTCATGGGGGGAAAACCAGCAACCTTGGGAGCAGAAAACAGAAACATTATTTGAACTTGGTTTATGCAAGAGCACAGAGACAACCTCGCAATGAGGGGGGCAGCTCCTGAGGGCCCTTAAAAGCAACTTTTGCCTGGGCAATATTTAAGGGATGAAGTTTAGCACAGCACTACATGATATGAGAAAACCTCTAGGGTCTGACCAGAGATTTTCCCTTTCCAAACACGCTCTTTTTAAAGTAATGAAGACACCAGGAAGCTTTATTTCTGGCTGATCACTATATTTGTAACAGTCTTTCTTGCAATATCTCCACTGATAACAGGGGGAAGAGGGAAGATAAAAGCAATCATGAAAGGGAAAGACCTTCTGCCTCATCTCCCTCTGATAAAACCATTCCCTGCAGATCAAATCTCTAGCCCTTTTGAGAGGAACTCGAGCTAGGCAGGGAGGGACAGGGGTTGGAGACTCATTTGCTGGGAAGAGACAGAGCTGGAAAGCAGTAATGCAGCTGGCATCTCATTCTCAAAAATAAATAGCTCCTGCCATGCTTCATCTTCCTTCTCTTTTCCTACAGGACCCCAAACATTAATATCACTGGTGAGCAAGATGCCTGCTCTTTCTCGTAAAGAAGCAGAGCAGCTCCCTCAGGCACAGCTCTATCCTAAAGCCCCATCCCTGTTTTTAACCTGAAACACTTCTCTTCCTTCCAAGCATCTCCTTGAGTGCTCAGCCTGCCCCTCATGCAGTGGGAACCACCCTACAGAGGGGGAACTGAAAGGGCAGGCGGGCAAGGGACTGCACCGAGCTGAAACCTTGCTGAAACAGGACAAGACCACGGCAAGCAGCAGTTGATGGGATCTGGGAGGAGCAGGGAGGGTTTGTGGCTGGGAGCTGAGCTTGGGCACTGGGTGCTGGGAGCCACAGCCTCTCCGTGTTTTGCTGTCATTGTCCCCTCTCTGCCCTGGCCCCTTGGAAAAGGCCCTTTCTTTGGGTAATTGTGGTTTTGTTCTCAGTGGAAGCACTGCCCTGGGACACGCTGTCTGTGGCACCCCCATACTTGTGATGAACTGAGGGAAAATGCATCCATAATGGAGCTCAGCTGGAAATTCCCTGAGCTTTTTGCTGCTCCCAAGTAGAGTATTCAGCAGTGCCACAAGGTCTAATAGGCTTCTGCTGTTTCCTTTGACTCAGAAAAATGGCTGTTGCAGCTGCTAGTGCTCTGTCTTCAAACAAACTCCCTTTCTTGCTAGATACTAAAGAATAAATGGTATTTCCTTGGCTCCAGGGTGCTCTTGGAAAACAACCATCAGATGAGGCAGTGCTTCTGGCCATGCTGCCATTGCACTGACCTCTCTCCAGTTAAAGCTGGGCTGGTTATTCCCTTCTGATACTCCAATGCTGCCCTCAAGCAACAGCTGCCCCTGGGAGTTTCACCACTGCTTGACTCCCTCTTGGAGAAAGGAGGGGAGAGGTTTCCCCTCCCTTTTGTCACAAGAGACAAGCTCTTAGCAAGCAACAAGTGCAGCAGTGACAGAGCCAGAACCTGTACGATGACACAGGGAACAAGCGGCATCGCTCCAGTGGGGCAACAAACAGCTTTGGCCACATTTTACAGTGTGAAGTTGGTCACATTTCTCCCCCATGAAAGATGAACAGAGGGAGGAACAGAGTAGGACCCAAAACAGCCACAAACCCACACAAACCTATTAGCAAATTCCACAATGAGGTGCTGGGCCCTTGGCGTTACACCCGACAAATTCACCACATGAAGATCCAAAGGAATAAAACAGCTCCACACAATTCCAGGGCATGAGAATATGTTAAGTATCATCTTAAACTCGGCGAGATTAATTTTCCTGACAGCCCATTTAAAAGAAAAGTGGGTTATTAAAAGAAATAAACCCCTCTCCAATGCCCTATTGCGTGACCAGCAAAAACAGCTTTTCTAGGTTCTCACCTACCTGGATGTCAGCATTTCCCAGAGGTTTTCATGCCTCCAGCCTTTTTCTTTGGCTGTGGAATCACAAGCAGGGTCTCGGGCACTGATTTTTGCAAAACAGCAGGCTTAGATATAGATTTCTGGATTTGAATATTGCCAGTGCTTGCCCACAAAGCACAGGGTACAAATCAGCAGCATATAAACCAGAGTAACAGAAAAGCCAGGCTGTTAATCTTCATAATGTGCCTCTCAGTGGGGATTTCACTTGAATGTTATTTGCATTAAATATGATACTGAGTGGTGGATATGCAGTTATAAATAAATTAAAGGCCATATTTAAGTCAAACACTGTTCCCCTGCTGACTGCAGACCCAAGTGTGGGAGCTGCTAACAGTGGACTGTGCAGCTCTGTTCATCTGCATGACTTGCTCAAGGGAAAAGCAGTGGCCAGTTCCATCATTTGTGCCCTGAGAAAATCATTTTGGGGGAAAATTACCCTGTTTAGTGAGGTTTATAGTGTCAGCCCAAGCTCTACGAGTGCTGGAAGCATTGTGGACACTTGTGCTTCCCTCTCCCCCTCCCCACACACTGCTTGTGGACTTTCTCCATAAAGGCTGAGCAGGCTGGAGGCTGTGCTGGAGCCTCCCCTTGGGCTGCTGAGGATGGGAGCAAAGAAAATTCAATTAGACTTTCAAGGGAGAGAAAGGAATTATCCCAAAGGAGAAGTGAACTTCTTGGTTATTTTATTGCTGCTTTTCCTCAGTGTTTTTCTCTGCCACAGCTCCTCTTGGCCTCGTGGAGCCTCAGGTATTGCAGGGTTTATTTCCTGGCATGGTTTGATCTCCAGGCTGGGTTCAGAGTGCCAGGCTGGCCATGTGCCCTGCTCCTCTGGAGTGCTGCACTCTGAGATACTTTCTGACCAAATTCCTGCCTTTTTTTTCCCTTTCAAGGGATTTTCCATCCTCCATTGGCCAGTAAACACCTGCAAGCTGGGAGGGAGACAAGCCTGAGGTAGAGTTTGCTCCTTGGGTTAGTAAGTGCAGTCTATTGAGGGTTTGGGACATACACAGCTCCCCATCATTGTACCTTGAGGTCAAATAATCTCTTTATTAGTCTAAACCTATCCTTCTCCTTATGCCTACAGTGCTTTATCAAACTTGACACACTTGGATTTAAGGAACAAGGATGACAGTGTCACAAGCCCCTGACTGACAGCAATAAAAAATGAAACATGGGAAACATGGGAAACTCAAAGGATTGAGTTTCTTTTTTTGAATTAAATGAGTATATTAAAATGTATCAATTACCCCCGTGGGGATAAAATGTAAAGTCTTTGCAGGAGGAATCAATAGTGGTGCGGGTAATGAGTTAAACTTTCCCAGCAGATGTGTGAGCTGCATTTTTATAAGATGGTTTTGAAAAAATCATTGAATCGGAAGGGAAAGTGGGTTAATTTCTTATTGAACATACTCAAATAGTTATGGACTTATTAAACAAGTTCTCCAAGGGAACAAGGTGCTACGACAGTCCTACCACATATTAAGACCACATTTGCTCAGTTCAGCAGTGCCGACATCCTTTGCTCTTGATTAAGTTAAAATTAATAGCACGTGGCACTGCAATGACTATATTAATTAGCTCCTTGGAGTCCTGATCAAAAATATGGGTCTGCTGAGCCAAATGTCATCCTGCATCAAAGTGCTCGTGGCAGATCTGCAGCAGGTCCCTGCTCCCAGGTCTGGGTGATGCTGGTAAGGTGATGAACCCCTTTATTCAGGGTTAAAGGAGGAAGAAAATGAGATGGTTAAGGAGTGAGATTGCCCCTGCTCTGGCTGCTGACACCTCACAAAGCCCTGAGAGCAGAGCCAAGGCAGCAGGGAGCACCATCAGGCTGAGCCTGGCAGGAGGGGACCAGCAGCAGGGCTGAGCTGCCCAGGAGGAGAAGGCAGCAGGGACATCCATGGATGAACCTGACACAGGACAGCAAGGGGCTGCTCCCCTGCAGGTGACAACACAGCCATGAGCAATGCCACCCAGCCCAGGGCACAGCCTCTGGCACAGCTGCCCCTCCAATGCCTCCCTGATTTAGTGATACTGAACATTCTTCCTGCTCTGTCCATGACTCTCCAGTTCAGAGGAACTCACAGCTTTTCCATGAGCATTTTGCATAAAATAGATGCTTCTTCTCCCTTTTCAAATACTAGGCTTTATGAAAGTTTACATTTTCTCTTTGTTATTTTTTTTCCATTTCTACTGGGAAAATCTTACCTCTTTGATTTCTCTCTTCAGCTGACAAATGCCCCTAGCCCATGAGAACTCAAAAGCTTCAAAGAAACCTCATTGAACTTTTCCTCAAAAGAAAAAATTCAGCTAAAAAGACCTTGTCCATTCTATCATTTTTTTTTCCTGGGAGAGGAAAGGCCCCCATGGAGCCGTGCCCAGCAGTGCTCTCTGCACTGAGAATTACTGAAGTGAGAAAGCCACAGGAGATGAGGAGCAAATCTCACATGCTGAAACCACCTGCAGGTGAGCAGCTCCTCCAGCCCACCAGGTGCATCCTCTCCAAAGGCCAACAGTGAGAGTCACACAGTACAGCCCTGTGCCACAGCATCTCTGTCCTGGCAGGAGCAGGGGTGAAGATGAGTTTCTGGTACCCCAAGGAGGGAGGAGGAAGATGGACGTCCACAGAAAAGGCACTTGAGTAATGAGATACAAATCTGTCTCACTGATATTTTCTTCCCATACATGGAAAACTTAACAAGTGAATGCAGACAAATACTGGGAATGAGCTACCAGCTCAGAAATTTGCTCCCCAGTCAGGGTTAGTACTCCACCATCACCACCTTTTCTAAACCCAAGCGCTTGTTTCCCGAATAACTCATCAGCTCAACTGATTTATCATCATTATATGTTTGGGTTGTTTTTAATCCCACACCTAAGAGACTTTGCAATTGGATAGAAGAAATGGTATCCCTGGGAGGCAAGGCATGGGGGAGATGTTCCTGGAGTGATGAGTGAGCTGGGCATTGGAGGCATCTCCAGCTTCACACGGTGTGAGCAGCTTGTCCTGGAGGGCAAAGAGCAACCAGAGAGATTGGGAATGTAAAAACCCAGATTCATCTGCCTAATGTGAGGGAAAGGAGGGGTGTCAGCACTGGCACTGATGGGTTTGGCATTAAATGTTCTCTGCTTTAGGGCTCACACTGCTCACCTCATCAGCCCAGGACCCCTCAGACACCTTTGCTCACCCACTGTCCCGTGACCCTCAGCAAGGGGCAATTTCACAGCAGGGAAAACACCATGGGGACACCATGGAAGCCCAAATTCTCCCCTGTCCCCCACCCAGGCAGCCCTGTGTCCCACAGAGGGATGCTGCCCATCCTGCCTGCCTCGGGCAGGACACAGAAGCATTTCTAAACGTCAGGAAGCAAAAGTGCCATCTGTGAGTCTCGAGCAGATGCTGCACAGAGACGAGAGTGAAAGTCTTTAAGGGAAAGGAGGGGGGAAGCAGGGAGATGACAATTAAATGGCTGTTTTAAATGATCTGAAAGATTAAAGGCAGATGAAGGTTTTTGGATTTTTTTTTTCTCTGGGAAAAGCCACTACGAGATTACCTTCATCTCTTCTGCCTTCACAAGCTGCTGGTAAGAGGAAAACCTAAGAGCTAAATCGATCAGCCACATTTCCTCGTTTTTTATTCTCTCTCCAGCTGACATCTCAGGAAGGGGGAGGGAAAAAGAAATCAAGTGAATTAAAACCAATTGGGGGGAAAAAAAAGAGAAGAAATTATGTAAGAACTGGCAAAACACAGCAGGCCGAGTGGTTATGTAAAGCAATGAACACAAGAGCTTATTTAAATTAGATCTAGCTGCGAGACAGAGCAGAGTGTAAACGGGCTGGGATTAGGCAGGCTGGGCTGTCGTGCATATGCTGAGTTAAAGCCCTGGGTTCCCTGAATAGTCCATGAAAAAAAGGCAGCTTTTTAGGGATGCTCCCACCACAACAGATGGGCATTGCTGCTGGGGCGGGGGTCCCTCTCCATCGCTGTGGGGATGGATCCAGACACATTTACACACCAATATCTTCATTTTCTTGTCTACCTGAGGGTGTGGCAGCACCGTGACCTGATGGGACAGTCCTGCCACAAAGGTGCCATTTGTGGTGCCATCAGAGGGGTGAGTGGCACTCAGGACTTCTCTGGCGTAGTGAGTGATTTAGAACAGCACCGTTAATAAAAGCCACAGTAGAGTTTGGCTGTGACTTAAGGAAAAGAAATCAACTTCAATTCCTCTAGTCAATACCAGCATAAACACAGGATTCCTGAACCATTGACTAATCCTGGACAGGATTTGCCAGCA
Organism: Falcunculus frontatus; assembly: GCA_013398115.1. Taxonomy (NCBI): domain Eukaryota; kingdom Metazoa; phylum Chordata; class Aves; order Passeriformes; genus Falcunculus; species Falcunculus frontatus. The sequence continues at coordinate 533,259 of VZRV01006242.1, read as the reverse complement.
AACCTGGAGGGAATTCAGCCACTTGGTTTTATGGCTTGCTATTTTCACGTAATATGGAGAAATGCTTCTCATGTTTATTTATTTGGCACCATAGATCTGATGTTGGGCAGGGCCCTGCCTTCCAGAGCACCAAAGCAGTGAGTACATCCAACCACCCCGCCAAGGTGCTCCTCAACCTTTTCAAGAGGAAAGTGTAAGGGAGTGTTTCCAGCATTGTACATGGAATTAATAACTCTGTGAGCCTCTCAGATTAATGGGAATTTAATAGATGACCTTGGAAGAGTGTGTAGAGAGTATGGTAATGGATGTCAAGACTCCTGGTGCTTCTTTTCCATCCCCTTTACACCTGAGGCTCTTTGGCAGGTGCCTTCCAAGGCATTGCACGAAGAAATGTAGGCAGAAATAAAGCTGAGGAGCCCCTTGGGCAAGCAGTTGTTTTATGTGCAGAGTTATTTACTCTACAAATCATCCAAACTGTGAGCAGGCTTCATAAAACACAATAAACGAGGGGTCTGGAGGGATGGGTGAGCTGCAACCACGCAGGATGGGCTGAGGCAGAGCAGATCCACAGCATCCTTCAGAAGGGTGAGGAGATCCAGAGGAGTTCCCCAAGTGCTGCCCTAACAAATGAGCAACTCGGAGCTGCTGGAGCTGTGGCAGTTTATGGAGGAGCAGGGCCTGCTGCCATGTGTTTTAATAAATGGGATCACACCAGCTGTCCGTGCAAATAAAACATTAGCATGTGTCAGACACTCTACCCAGGCACTCGCTGTAACTTAGGGGACATTTTGCAGCAGAGCCATCCAAGCACAGGCTGTGCCATGCCAGTGGGAAAACATCTTCCCCCTGTGAATTTTGGGGTGCCAGGAGCTACCCACACCCAGCTTCCCTTGCTCGTGTGCCCAGTCCAGGCTCAGATAAAATCCTGGGATTTTCAGTTCAGGAGCTCTGTGTGTAGGGACTGATGGTGCACCAGGGTTCCAGGTATTTCTTTCAGCTTCCCCTCTTTCCCCAGGTTCTGCTATGAACCTCTCCAGAAAATGGGTATGAAGGTAAAAAAGTAATAAGCAGGAAAATCAACTTGCACAGCATCTGACCAGTAAAATTCAGAGCTTTTTGAAAACCTGGGCTGAGAGTGTGCAGTGCTAATGGCACACGGGGCTGCACGTGGTAGATCAGGACACTCAGTGGGATCCTGTTTTGAGGAAGCTGGTCCCAGAGCCAACCCCACAGGCACAGACCCACAAGTGAACAGGGGAAACCTCTCATCCTGCCTCAGGACTCTCGTATCTACTGCTGCCACAACAGGGAACTTTAAAAACTCCTCCAGCTGAAGTGCCATGAAAACATGAATTTACTTGTGTGGCTTTAAGAGGTGTTTAATCTATGTGGAAAAAGAACCTAAAATTGGCTACAGTGCTTTTCAGAGGATGTCAGCCAGCTAAAGAGTTTACTAGACCTAAATAATGTGGCTATAATGGACTTACTTCTGTTACCACATGGATGCCAAAATCCAAACCAGACGTCCCTGACTGACAGAAGCAACAAGAAAACTTGGCAATGGAGAATACATAATAAACAAGATCCACAGGCTGATTTAAGCAGCTGCAAGGAAAGGGATGAGCACAGCTGGGAAATAGTTCTAAGAATTCCCCATCAGAGGCCACACAGGGCTTATGCCTCGATGGCAAGAGGTGAGATGTGCCCGGTGTTCGGATCGTGGGGACACACAGTGTCACCCTGCAGAACATCTCACTCACTGCTCTTCCTGATTATGTGCTGCGCTGAACAATTTGTAATTGTTAATAGAAGAATATCAGTAATTACCTCTTACAGTTGTTGTGGAGCTTAAGTGGTGCGAGTTAATATGTGCAAGAACCAAATATCCTGAGTGTTGTTTGAATAATTACTTTTTTGTTAGTATTACAAGGAAACCTGGTTGTTCATATTCAGTCTAATTTCACTCAGGAATGTCCATTAAAACTCGACTATTCAAAGCAAATACAGAGGAACTTTCTCAAACTCAGAGATGTTAAATTACTGCAATCAAATAGGCCCTTCCAACTCAGAATATTTTGTGATTCTGTGAAATATTTTTTCCAGGAAGTTTGTTCCAGTTCAGAGAGGATCATTCTCCTGTAATGATCCCAGCACAACCATAGCTCACACTGGGCTCTGAGGATATAAATGGTTACAATTGCCCTGTTCTGGGACAGGCTTTCATTCAGTCAACAAATAAAACCACTTGGAGAACTAATGGCTTCCAAAAAAAAATGCCAGTTTGCTTTAGACAGTTTGCCAAACAGGAATAGGAGTGAAATATGTTGAGTGATTTATTACAAGTGATTTGCCAGCTCGAGCAAGTGCATCATTGCTCTCCTTAATTTAAAGACAGAAAATGAACACAAAGAGATGCAGAGATGCTCTAAAGCAGCTTGAACACACCACGAAAGACCAGGGCTCCAGATTGCCACCCAGCAAGACCTGTGCACGTCACATTCCACATCAGCACTGCCCTTTCTCTCCCGGATCTTCCATCATTTGTCTTTTTTTAAACCTCTGCACAGCTTACGACGTGAGAGCGCCGGCTCACACGCTGTGCGATGGTTTCCATTAACGCACTTCAAACCTTGCAGCTGCTTTGCTTATTCACTCCAGAGCTTTCCTCGGTCCAGGGCCCTGCCTCACGTTGTGTGATGCTTCCCTGTGCTCAGAAGAATGGAGCGAAACCAGGAGACAACCTTCCTGTCCTGGCAAAGCCGCTTTTGCAGCGAGATCTGCCGAGAAGGAACAGATTGACACGGTTTGGGGTTTGGTTCTTCCTTCTCCCCCAACAGCTGCCTCTTTCTTTTAACTTTTGAATTAATCCATTAGTTAATTAAATACATATATATGAGGAAAAGCCCACAGGTAAACTTCACATGCACACAGAACATCCATGTCTGCTTTCTCCTGACTTGGCTGATGGGATAAGGTATAGCCTGAATAACTGCAAGACTGTAAGGTACATCGAGAATTGTTTAAAGTGTAATCTCCAAAGATATGGATAGGAAATAATCCTCTGGTTTTAGCCCTACCATGGTAACAATGAGCATCAGTTTAATCCTAGGAGGAAGATGAGTGGAAATAATGCATTTCAGACCCATTGTTCTCAAATCAGATGGCTCACGTCTCCTCAGAGAGTAGAGAATTTGGGTTAAGTACACTGGGCTGCCGCTGACAAAACCTTCCAGGCATCTACAGGGGAAATGCAACCCTCACCACTTCAGATCAAAGTTAGGGATCATGACAAAATGCAGAGGGAATCCAGGGCTCCTATCAGGGCTTGATTTCGGTTTACTGAAACAGTACAGAGGGAAACTGGGAGAGTTATGTCTAAACATTTACAGGCTCTGGTCTTAAATCTAAATGCACGAACCCTCACCTGCTTTTAGCGGGAAGGAATGGTTCTGATTAATTTCTATTTAAGTTCCCTCCCTTTCAGTGTGGGAACATCCCAACGACTCCAGTACACATGCAGCTTTAAATTCCAACTGCCCGCTGATTAACCCCACCTGAAATTCATGTTCCAAATAAAAAATTGAGCAGCTATCACATGCAAGCCTGGCAGCCAAGGGACTGTGGAGATTGGTGTCTTGCTCTCTTCTGTCCCTCCTTCCGTGTCTCTTACATTTTTCAAGGCCAATGCTCCAGTAAACAAATGCCTCAACCCGCCAGAGCAGTGGAGCACGGCAAGTGTTGATGCTGAAATCCGTTCCACGCATGGGCGTGTTGGATTTAGCACTGTGTGGAGAGGAGCAAAGCCGTGCTGAAGTCAGGAGGGGCTGCTGCTTAAACCAGCTACGGATTTCCCCAAAACAGCAAAAATAGCAGCCTCTGGCTTCCACGATGCAGCTCCTTTTCAGATGCCTGTGCTACACCCTGTGTCCAAAACTTTCTGAAATTAGGAGCTGTCACTACACTGAAGAAAAGGGTTCTGGATCAACACAGGGAACTGGGAGAGGGGCAGAGATGTTTTTATTTCCCCGAACTTGCTGGGTGCTTTCCAGCAGAAGGGAAGGAGATGAAGAAAATGCAGAGAAAGGGTGGAGATTTGGGGGTTTCTGGCGATGAACTCCCACCTTTGGGGGGGATCCGAGAGTCTCCGGCGCGGCACGGCGGAGCGGGGCCGGCTGTCCCGGGCTGTGCGGCACCAGGAGCTCCGGACCGGGACAAGGGGAGCCCAGGGCACGGGAAGGAGCTCTGAGGAGTGTTGCACAGGCCCGGGGCCGGATTAACCACGGAGCAGGATTTACCCCGGTGCAAGATCTCAGCTCAGCGTGGTGTGGTAGGAGCGGGTGCGGGGAGGGGCGCAGCAAGCGGAGCCGAGACCCCCACAATTCCCTTCTGAGCGCACCCCGGGCCGATGCGTCCCGTCAGGGCTGCCCGGGACATCCCCATTCCTGAGCCGGTCCCCGCTCCATCCTCCCCCTCCTGCCCTGCCCGGCTCCGCAAAGTTTGGCCAGCCGGGGGAGGAGGCGGCTGCTCGGCCCCGGTCCCCGGCCCCTCACCTGGATGACCGTCTTCAGCGTGGAGGTGTCCACGATGGCGGTGCAGATGAGGGAGTCGGGATCCTGGTCCTTGCCGTAGATCTGCCCCATGGTGAAGATCATGGGGATGGCGAGCAGGAAGGAGGCGATCCAGATGCAGCTGATGAACTTCTTGGTGCGGCTGCGGGACATGATGCTCTTGGCTTTGAAGGGGTGGCAGATGGCCATGTAGCGCTCCACGCTGAGGCTGGCGATGTTAAGTGCCGTGGCATAGGTGCAGGCGTCCCGGAGGAAGTAGTAGCCCTTGCAAACGGCCCCCCCGAAAGCCCAGGGGTGATGGACCCAAATGAAGTTGTAGAGCTCGATGGGCATGCAGAGGAGGAAGATGAGGAGGTCGGAGAAGGCGAGGCTGGCCAGGTGGTAGTGCACGGTGCTCTGCAGGTTCTGCAGCGACTTCTTCCGCACCAGCGTGTACGCCGTGATGGAGTTGCCCACGGTGCCCACCAAGAAAAGAGCCAAGTAGATGACGGTCACCATCACTTTGGAGTAGATGTCGGTGTTGACGTCCAGGTCCTCCTCGTCGGGCACTTTGGGGAGGAGGTCG